>LTAE01015310.1:0-10513 GCA_001647135.1 Pontederia paniculata
AGTTCTCAAATCCTGGAGGTTGTTCAACATAAACCTCCTCATTTATGCATCAATTTAGAAAGGCTGACTTCACATCCATTTGAAACAATTTGAAATTCTTGAAGCAAGCAAATGCTAAAAGAATCCGAATTGCTTCTAAACAAACAACTGGTGCAAAAGTCTCATCAAAGTCAATCCCTTCAATTTGAGAGTAACCTTTTGCAATAAGTCTAGCCTTATTTCTCACAACAACTCCAGTTTCATCTAATTTGTTTCTAAATACCCATTTTTTTCCAACTATAGGATGATCCTTAGGTCTCCTAACCAAATGCCAAACTTGATTTCTCTCAAAGTTGTTCAGCTCCTCATGCATGTCATTTATCTAGTTTGGATCTTCTAGAGCATTATCTATAGTTTTGGATTCTATTTGAGATAAAAAGACAAAAAAAGCACAAAAGTTCCTTAATGACTTTCTTGTTCTCACACCTTCATTTATGTCACCAATAACATTGTCTAAAGGGTGTGAGGATACTTGTCTCCAATCTTTGAGCTCAATAGGAGGCAATTCTACTTCTATCTCAATTTCTTATGAGTTTCCCTCATTCACAATAGCACTTTCATCATTTATAGTTTCAAGAGGTTAAGAATCCTCCTTCTTATCAAGCTCATCTAGGTCATGGTCATTCTTATTTACCTTATCCGAGATTTTAACTTTTTCAAGTTGATCAATGACATTGACAATTTCATTGAAAGTGATAGGTATTGATTCCTCAACTACTAGTGTTCTCTTCTTATACACTCTATAGGCTTTGCTAGAGTTTGAGTATCCTAGGAACAGTGCTTCATCACTTTTTACATCAAATTTTTCTAGTTTATCCAAGATTCTCAAAACAAAACACTTACAACCAAATACTCTAAAGAATGAGATATTTGGTCTTTTGCTTTACAAAATTTCAAAACAGAATTTCTTTTCTAAAGGTCTAAACAATACCATGTTTTGAATATAACATGAGGTATTAACAGCTTCTGCCCAAAAGTATTTGGGCAACTTGCTCTCACTTAGCAAAGTCCTAGTCATCTCAATTAGTGTCTTATTCTTCCTCTCAACAACTCCATTTTGTTGTGGAGTTCTCGGTGTTGAGAATTGATGGAGAATTTCATTATTCTCACATAATTCTTCAAATTTGGAGTTTTCAAATTCACCTTCATGATCACTCCGGATCTTGGAGATTTTCAAATTGAGTTCATTTTGTACTCTCTTTGCAGAAAATATAAATATTTTGAAAGTTTCATGCTTATGAGCAATAAACAAGGTCCAAGTAAATCTAGAAAAATCATCTACAATCACACACACATATTACTTACCACCAAGACTGGTGGTACAGACTGGACCAAACAAATAAAGATGTATTAATTGTAGAGGTCTGTTTGTAGAGATTTCATTTTTCGATTTAAAAGATGTCTATGTTGTTTGGCCAATTGACATGAAGAACAGATAGCATTTTTCTCAATTTTATTTTGGGCAAACCTCTAGCAAGAATATGTTTTACTATTTATCCATGACCTTATAGTTTAAGTGTCCTAATCTTCTATGCCATAATTCTATATTATCATGCATAACATTTAGACATTTGTGGTTAGGCAAATCATCAAAGTCAATCACATACACATTTTGATGCATAAAATCCATATGCAAAACTTTTTCATTCTTATCTCATATCAAGCATTTATTTTGTTCAAATTTAACAATGTAGTCTTTATCGCACAGTTGACTAATACTTAGCAAGTTATGTTTAAAGTTTTCTACCAGTCATATATCTTCTATAACTACATTACCGAGGGTTTTCTAATGTTACCTTTACCAAGGATTTTCCCTTGGATGTTATCCCCAAAAGTGACTCTTCCATTTTGTGTTCTTGTTATGCGCAAAAAATTTTCTTCATTTCGAATCATATGTCTTGAGCAGTCATTGTTAAGGTACCATGTTGTTGACTTATTTTTGCTCCATTTGGTACCCTGCAAGAACAACACAGAATTTATATTTTTGATACCTTGGGTCCATAAGTGTTAGTGTTGAAAATTCCCTTAGGAACCCATACTTATTTACTATTAGCATAGAGGCCTCTTCTAGCCTTACACTCAAAACTATAATGTCCTAGACTACCACAACAGAAGCATGTAACATTCTTTATATAAGATTTCTTTTATGATAAGCATGGACATTTCTGGTGTGAACATGTGTAAGAAATGCATTTTTGTTTGTAGGCAAAAATTTTGGTTTGACGAAATTCTTGTTCATATTCAAAGGAGTAATATATGAGTAAGAATGACCATTTCTAAAAGCATGCATGTGGGCAGATTTTGTATTTCTCTTGTACATAAAAGCATAGTTTCTTTGTTTATGTTTAAATGTAGCATTTTTACTTCCAACATTTGCATTTTCCTTTGATGAAGACATAATATTTTTCTGAGCATGAACATACTTAGTACCCAACACTGTTTTAGCCTTAATATTAGCAAGAACAGTCCTAGTTTCATTTATAGAAGTAGAAATACAAGAAGTAGAGGAACTAGACGGATTTGGATCAAAAGAATGTAAAGCTTTAACGAAAATAGTATCTTGAGGCACATTATCACTAAAAGATTCAAATCCTAATCCTTTCTTATTCAAAGAACTTTTATGTTTGGACAGTATTACATCTAGCATCTTCCCACCATAGGAGAAGGTTTCAAATTTATTTTTCACATCTAGCAGTTCTAATTACAAAGAACTAATAGCATTGACATGTTTCTCTAAGTTATCATTGTTTGTTAATACTTTGACATTCAAATCAAAAAATTATTTTTCAAAATCAGCATTGTTTTCCTTCAACTTATTATTTTCTTGAACAAGACCATCATTTTTTCTTTTCAAGATAGAATATTTTCTAATCATAGTGTTAAAATCTTTATGCATATCAAACATAATATCTTCCTCACAGTCATCTTCATCATTATCACTATCACTATTATCACTATCATTTGAGTGAAGCGAGAATACCTCATCGTTTGCCATAAGGCACAACAATACTTTCTCTTCATTTTCTGAAGATGCTTCTTCAGCTTCACCATCTTCATCACTTGAGTCATCCCAAGTTACTTTGAGTGCCTACTTGAGTCATCACTTGAGTCTATATCACTATCCTCAAATTCTTCATGCTCATCTTCACTCTCAATCTTCTTAGATCTAAGGGTTTCTTTCTTGAACTTGCTTCTTCTTTCTCTTCTTCAAGCAACATCTCATAAGTTAGCAGAGATTCTATGTGATCGTCAAAGTCAAGCTTGTTCAAATTGTGTTGTCCTTCGACCACAGTTCTCTTCATGTGTCATTTTGGTGTCCAGGACCTGAGAAACTTGTTCACCTTTTGAGCATTAGACTTTGGGTCACCCAAAGCAGCTAACCCATTCACCACACCATTAAATCGAACTAACATGCTATTTACAGATCCATCATGTTTCATTTTGAAAGAATCATATTGATGATTTAAAATATTTAGTTTTGATTCTTTTACCTTTTCTGTTCCTTCATGAGTGATTGCAAGTTTTTTTCCAGATTTCATTTGCACTAGTGCAACAAGAAATTCTATTAACTTATGTTTGGTCTAGTGCACAAAAGAAAACATTTTTAGCTTTCCAATCTAATTTATTGAGGTTCTTAGTTGTAGAATCATATTCACTGCTAGGTATAGGAACATGAACACCATTTACTACCCTAGTGAGCAACTCAAAACCATTTTCAATGACATCCCAGATGTCACTGTCCATCGAACATACATAAGCCTGCAATCTGATCTTCCAACAAGAGAAGTTAGATGCATTAAAAAGAAGAGGTCTAGAGGTGAATTATCCTTCTCCTAAGGTAAAATGCCATTTTGGCTCAAGATTGTTAAGTCGATATGAAATTTGTAGGTAAATACAAATCTATGAGCAACAAGGTTTTGATACCAATTGTAGGATCTAGAAGGCACAGAGAGGGGGGTGAATTGGTGTATTAAAACTTTTTAATCTAAATTATGTTTATGCAGCGGCTGCAATCATAGATTGGATGCAAATAAAAATTAAGTGCAAAGAAAGAAACAAACACAACAGATTTGTTGACGAGGTTCAGTCGAACTCTTGGTCTACGTCCCCGCTCTGGTCTTCTCGAACTTGAGACCTTCGGAGATCACTATCTTTCCTTCTTCAAGGGTGAAGGCTCCCTTAGAACTTCTTTTCTTCTTTCTTCCTTTCGAGAGCAAGGATAAAACCTCTTACAAATGTTGAGCTCACTCTTGAACACTCAATCTACTTCCATCTATTCTGAATTATCACTAGAATGCTCAGAAGGAGAAACTAAGGCTTTGCATTCAAGCTTACAAGTTCACTAATCAATTTGCCAAAGTTAGTTCCCAAGACTCTTGGTGGACTGAGTTTTATACCTTTACACAAACGTCTAATCTCTCTCTCTCTATCTAAGAAACTAGTCGTTAATGAAAGTATAGTATTCTTCACCTACTCCTCGTATGTCAGCTCCTTCTTCATCGGTCGACTGCTGCTATTGTGAGTTCATCCATTAATCTATCGTCTGATAATTCGGTCGTCCACTGTTCACCTTCGGACGTCCACAACCACTGGTTTTAGCCATAGTTCCTTCTTCACGTATCCATTAGGTCGTCCACTACTTTCGACTGAGCAGATCGGGCGACCTTTTCTTCCTTCAAATTTCTTCGTCAAGCACCTTCAGTTGCCCGTTGATTGAACATCAATTCTTTGGTCGACCTATCTTGACTTGAACACTTTTCTTCAACCATTGTTCGGTCGTCCACTGTTGTCACTCAGGAAATTTAGATGACCTCTGCTTGGCTCTTGCCTTTGATTTGAAATCTTCAAGTCTTTATCGGTCGCCCACTGATTACTCTTCAATACTTCGGACGACCTCTCTTTTCTTTGTCAGTTTTTCTTCAAGCTTACTTAGGTCGTACGTTGATTCTCCATGAATCCATTGGGTGACCTTTGCTTTTCTTCTGAACTTCTTTGGTCGTCCTTTGATTTTCCTTGAAACTATCGAACGTCCTTTGGTTCTTTACTAACGTATTTTGACCACCCACTTATTATTCGCTGAATACGTTGGGCATCCTTTCTTCGTCCTTTATAGCTTCTTTGATTGTCCAATCATTTCTCACGAAGCACTGTGCACAAAATCTTCTTTTCTTCTAACATTCTTCTGACATGCTTCGGTCGTCCTCTGACACTGCTCAGCTACAACGAACAACCTCTTCTTTTCTTCTATCAACTTCTTCGATCGTCCACTAATTTTACCCAAATCATTGGACGACTTGTCTTGACTTTACTTCTACTTATGCACACCATTGGTCGCCCACTGATTCCACACTGAACCTTTTCGGATGACCTTTGCTTTTGAAGTGAAGCCCTCCGATCGTCCGGTGATTCTTTGCTGAATGCTTTGGACGACCTTTCCTGACTTCACAGCTCCTCGACTTTTCTTCTAAGTACTTTGGTCGTCCACTAGTTCTAACTACGAAAATCTTGGACGACCACTCTTGTCTTTATAATTTGCTTCAGACTTCTTCGGTCGTCCACTGCTTTCATGTTGATTACTTTGGATGACCTTTCTCTTCATCTGAGTACTTCGGTCATCCACTATTTCTACTTTTAAATATTCGGACGACCTCTCTTGCCTTCATCTCAAAACAACTTCATTCATTTTCATCATGAGGCGTCCACTCAACCTTGGAGAGCCCGATCCTTCATTCGTTATACTACAGACTTCGAACCTTCGGTTGCCCATGCCATTTCTTTTCACTCATACACACTGGGCCACCTATCTTGCTCGATTGTGTCTTCGGTCGTCCATTATGCAACCTCGATCGACCGTTTAGTACTTGGCTTCATATCTTCAGTCTTTGCTCCTTACTTCGGTCGACATCTTCACATCCTTAGGATGACCGTTCCACACTTAGAATTTTTCTTCCATTCTCCTTTGTACATAGGTCGTCCGTTCCTCGACTTTGGTCAATCTATTTCTAACTGAAAATAAAAATTCTGTCTTCTACACATCAAATCAAAGATCATTAGTACAAATTAAACTTTCTCATCAATTTATGATCATCAAAACAATCTCGGGATCTCAAATTCTACAGATATATGGTCCTCCATCATTTCTGCATGCCATGGCTGGAAAATGGCATGGCTGGAAAGGTTAGTGATCCCTCATGACTTTTTGCCTTTTTGGAGAGCAATCTTGATAGTTTTGTCATTTATTGGATATTTCTTTGCTCCCTCTTTAGGCACCAGAAAAAGTGTTCGATTCTAGGAAAATGCTTAAGCCTCTAATGAGCCTCTTTCTAAAACTTAGCCAACATTATATGCAATAGCACAAAATAGACAAGCCACTATGGCTGAGTGTTGGTCCAGATTGCTTCTTGCTAATGTGATATGGACACCCCTTTTTTCATCAACATTGTTAGAGTTACGTGTCGAAGAGTTGCTTCTTCTTCGTGAACATTTGGAGGGCATCTCGTATGATAGCTCTAAGATGAATTCGTGGACATCGACACCTCGTCAAATTTTGTTCGCACAGTATACCAACTTTTGGATGAGAATAATAGGCCGGAAAGCAATGACATGTGGGTTGAATGTAACTTTATTTGGAAGTTAAAGATGCTCGTCAAAATAAAAAATCTTTACATTGTTATTTAGGCACCAATGGTTAGCGAACAAGCTGTACTTAACTCGGTGGACTCGGGATATGAACACCACTTGTGTTAACAGCTTGGTCAGCAAAAGCAGCTTGGTCGGTGATAATGTGTGACTAACAAGATATCAAGCTTAGAGTTCTGGAGGAAGTGGAGAGGAAGACGACATAAAAAATAGATTACAACTTATGTATTGAAGCATCATCGAGCTATGCCTTTTGTGGCTTTGTGGTTTATTTCGTCACACGCAATGGGATTATACTTAGAGGTGAGATGGGATATGTGGAAAATGTGATATTAATCGCTTGGCAGTTGAAGAGACAATGGATAGAGGCTATCTTATATCTCTGTTCAAAAATATGTAATTCAAGCTGTTGTCCTGTTTAAATTTCCATTAGTAAAATTGAATGATAGCAATTGAGGAAATCATCCTCCCCCTTCTCAAAAGAAAAAAAAACTCCTCTGGACCCACTGCTATACTCTCTTCCATGTTTGCATTCTCACTACAAAGTATTTTTTCCCACTACCTTCTTTGATATTCTCTACGAGTTCTAAAAGTACACTTTTTTATGAAGTTTCTGTCACCCTTCCAAAACAAGGAATATATTCCTGAAATTGCAGCTATTTCAATTATTTATTTACTTTTGTCACTAGATTGGTTTCATTGAAACCTAGAACAAATATATATTATAGCATCTATGATGCATGTTTGAATGAATATTTGGAAAAATTGAATATTGTTTTGGTTCGTTTGCTTGTGAGTTATCCATCTTGATCAATCTGAATAAGTTTCTTAATTCGTGCAATTACTTTGGTTTTCTTGAGTAATTTGTTTGTTTGTGTTGATTCTATTCTCAATCTTGAGGTTGATACTCTCTTCAACATTAATCTACATGTCATTTCTAAAAGTACCTTCATCAAGGTACCTGCCTCATTTTGTCTTTAAATGCAGCGAAGATATAATTTATTTTATCAAAATTCATTACAAGCTAAAAGGTCTAATTTCGAATTTTCCTCTGTGCTTCTTGGTTGGAGCCCTAAAGTAATTGCTTATATATAATTTTTAAATTATTATTTCCCTTCTTAACTCTTGAAATACTCATGATACGAAAATTGAACTTGTACTCATACATGGGCATGCCGTGGTCATATCCTGTCAGGAGGTTCAATTAATCAATTCAATACAAGTAATTCTTACATATCACTTGCAATGTCAGCAATGGCGAAGCATCGACTAAGGCAAGCATATGCAGGAGTTTCTCGTTAATGAACAGTGCATATACTTTTATCCTTTTGCAAATTAGAGTAAGAGTATTTGCAAATAAAAATTGCATATTTGTGGAATATTTTGTTATTTGCATTTGATTTATTTTGGTATTAAACGAAAGTGAGAATAATTAGCCTTAATTTTAAGAATAATTATTCAAGAGGTTTCAAATTCAAATTTCATGATCTCCCTTCAAAATATTTGAATTTGATATTTTTGGTGATGCTCTTTTAATTAAGAGATTAGTAGAGGTTTTATACATCACTTTATTGATATCGTATTGAGTATAATTTTGATTATTAAATTTTATATTTATAGTTATAATTCATTATTACCCATATATGAATCAAGTATATAAGGATGGTACAATTTTTTATATGGATAGTTTCGATAACAGATTATTTAAAATCTGATGATTAGATATATGTTAGTTCTCTTTAACTTTAGTTTGTAAAAAAATAATTTTACAAAGAAAACAAATATTTAATATATAAGTGATAAAATGACAAGAGGAACTCAAGATAATTCCTAAAATTAAAATTTCCGTAAGGTAATTGATACAACTTCTGACTTCTGAGGACTAATTAAATTATCTTGCAGGTTTCAGCATTTCTGGACAATTAGGTCAAATTATGTGGAGATCGTATCCTCTTCCAGTCCTAGATAACAGAAAGCGACTGTCTTAGACCTAATTCACATAATCAGTCACCCTAAACAAAAGGAAGGGAATCCCCATGAAACTTAGCATGGACCCCCCACCCTACTGTTGTGGAATATATAGAGCCTTGCATGCTTTACATCACTCTCTGAACATGACCCTCCTAAAAAAATAGAAAAATAATACAAAAACCTTCAAAAAATGAAGACATGTGTAACAAATATGTGAACAGTTACATGCTCTATGGACCACACTACTGTGTCACTTTAATATAGTGCATAAGAGTAACACGTAGTTCTACGTTAAAAAGAAACAAGTTTTAGTGTTCTCAAGTTATTTTTTAATTAGTTATGCGTAATTTTAATCACTGTGACCTAACCTAAATTTGGTGTTTGTCAACTTCCAATGAAAGTTTTCTTTTGAAAATACATTTAGATCAGCATTTCAGCAGCTTGTTGTGATAGTGAACACCTTTGCATATGCAAAGCTGTTCTGCCCATGTGAATTTCACGTGAGATAACGTTGCCTCTTGATTCTTCATCATATTTTTAAAATGTTGACCGAATAGATCCCCCTTCCATGCATATTGCTCCTGACCTTACACAATTATTATAAATGCATCGCTTGCTTTTTTGTAAAATTCTTCAATTTTTTTCTTTCTTTCTTTCTTTCTCTCAGATCAGGGGAAACCTTTGCACATTATGCTGCCATTTTGGCGAAGGAATATGATCCAAACTAATGCAACTTTATTCTCGTCGTTACACAAACAAAAATGAACATTTTCTTAGGCCTGAAAAGTTTGGCCAAAGCTGTCTAATTAATTAGATGCATGTTTAGACAGCTGGCTAATTAATTAATCTTGGTCACAAAAGTTCTAAATGGATTGATCTCTAATTCTCGATTGTTCGTTTGGTAGGTATGCGCACAGTGTGCAGAAAGATCTGTGCATATAAAAATACATATGGATTAATGTCGTAGATGCTCGCATCTTTCTTAATTTCCACATATGATGGACATATGTTGTTTAATCAAGAAATTGGGGAATTTTTCTTTCCTTTTTTTCCTTTTGGAGTAAAAGTTGAAAGTTACATATGATGAACAGGAGCTTTGGAGAGGAGTAAGAAAGGCTCAAAGGCTAGTAGGTATAGTATCTCTGCCAAATTAATTTAAAATCTTGAACACTTGTTTAATCTTTCCAAAAGTAGAGGTTGGAAGACGTACTCAAAATCTATGAGCATTTGATGATCATCATCAGCACATGTATGCATGTATGGGCATTTGATGTATATGCATGTGGATTTACTAATATTAATATAAGGGCGACATTAATTACATAATTAAATTAATAGTGCATTTGACCATCATTATGCATTCTATATACATTTATATATCGTATTCTTTGGTCCATTTTTATTCAGTTTGTTAGTGAAACTTTTTTCGTAGACATGTGTAGTTGAGAAAGATAACATTTACTTGTAGGTTATTCTCTTAATTTAGGCAATTAGATCAGAGATAAATCCACTATTTAATCATTAATGACAAGGTTTCCTCATTAACTATATATATATATAGTACGTTAGTGGACGCTTAAATATTCTTCCACACACATGATAGCAAGATATTGAGTAATTGGTGCCTTAAGCATAGTTATGATAACTTCGTTACGAGTTTGAGCATATGCTTTTTAATGTAGAATCGAAAAAGCGTCAAGTTGTCTTGTATCAATTCACTATAAATAAAATTAATCAACTGTTAGAAATATATGCTTATATTACATATTCATCTGAATTATAACAACATGGAAGTTTAATTAGGTTAAGTAAAACATGCAATTTACTTCATATTTTGCTGCACTCTAATTTCTTCAAATCTCCC
>LTAE01015311.1:0-10513 GCA_001647135.1 Pontederia paniculata
ACGAAAGTACATTGTTATTATATTCTTTTTTTCTGTTAAGA
Source organism: Pontederia paniculata (assembly GCA_001647135.1). Classification (NCBI taxonomy): domain Eukaryota; kingdom Viridiplantae; phylum Streptophyta; class Magnoliopsida; order Commelinales; family Pontederiaceae; genus Pontederia; species Pontederia paniculata. The sequence continues at coordinate 42 of LTAE01015311.1, forward strand.
ATTATGGAAGAAAGAACAGTTGTGATAAAACTAAAACTATGATACTAGTTTATATTTCAGCTATAGGTTTTTCTGAGCTTGATTCTTCCTCAAATTTTCTGAAATGTCAATTTAAAATATAATTAAATATTAAACTAATAACAATAAAGCAAACTTAGTTTGAATTACTATCCAATCTTATTCAATTACAAAAAAAAACCTGATCTGGTACAGATATGATCAAGTGGGATTCAGCAGAATGCTGACATGCATGCATCAATTGGATTTCAGTTGTTTTTACGAGGGAGAAACACAAACACGCATATCATGTTGATAAAGGATGGGTACATGAGGAGGCTAAGACTAATTATGTGAGTTAAAAACATAGTTTTCTTTATCGAGATTAAAAAGAGTAAACTGTTAGTTTCAAACATGCTAACATGTGGTCGTACTCCATAATTTACCACTTGCTCTGCCTGCTCTGCATGCACAGGTCTTGACTGCTGAGAGCGAACCAAGAAGGCGAGAGAGGAGCCTTGTCCTGGAGGCCACAAGGTAGGCAAGATGTCAATTCATGCAAAAGCAGCTATTGATCGTGACAACTGATGCATCAAAATGTCTGCATGCTTTCCTAATTGAATTGTTTTCATTCCTGTGTGCAGGAAACAAAGATTTGAGAGGGTAACAAAGGACCTAAAGGTGACCCGAGTGTTCTCCACCTTTCTGGAGGAGATGTGGGCCCTCGGGAATGACGTGATGGTCCCGGCACCTCACAGTGACCGGAGCCCCGTCCTTCTCCTCATGGGTGGGGGAATGGGAGCTGGCAAGAGCACCATCCTTCAGGAATTATTGAAAGAGTTAGTGCCTGATTTCTTACATGACTCCGTGCAATTATTTGTGGGCCTTGTCATATGTTTGAGCGTGCTTCACTTGTTGTCTACTGTGAATTGCTACACCAATATTTGTCGGATAAAATTTGCAATTCAACTGTTTCAGAGCAAAATGATTAAGAAACATTTCTGCAAACCCATTGAGCTAATGGTGATATTTGGGCTTCACTAAGTTCTGCTATTTCTGCTATAGGCCTTTCTGGTCAACAGCATCTGCGAATGCAGTAGTAGTGGAGGCAGATGCATTCAAAGAAACTGATGTCATCTACAGAGCCATAAGCTCCGGAGGTCACCATAACGACATGCTACAGACTGCAGAGCTGGTAATCTGTCCCTTTTCGTTCAAGTCCTTTCAGATTTGAATTGGATAGATAAAACATGTCATTTGTGTCGCTTATCCATAAGCCTCTTTGCCTAGACAAATTAGCTTAACATTTTGTGCATCTACTATTCAGACATTAAACTACAAATCTTTGGTCCCCAATCAAGTGCAATGGCTATCGAGAAACAACTAAAGGAATCATTGACTTACCAGAAGAAAGCCTTCATAATTGTCGAAGACATTTTTTTCATGATTAGACAATTATGTTCCTGAAAGTATAACTTCCTTTTACATCTTGTTGTAATATATTGTGGTGTCAAGTGTGATGCAATGCAAAGCTGATGTGTAATCACCTTAAAACAGGTGCACCAGTCATCAATAGATGCACGATTTACATGAAGAATTTCCGGCACAATTTACATGAAGAATTTAAACAAGCTGGAGGTGGAGAAGCTGCACGAGCAGCCATACCGGAAGATCTCGAAGGAAAAATAGAAGATTGAAATTGTGCTCAAATGGAGACAAGAGTTGAACGAGAACCTTCAATGAATGATGATCAAATATAAAAGAAAGTGTTGATTAATGTTGGATAACAAACAACTTTAAGATACTTTTGTAATTGACCTTGTGGTAGAGATATCTTAGCCAATAAATTTTCTTATGTTGATAATTTCATTCTTCATTTTACTTAATGCATGATATTAGACACTTTTATAGTTGTATTTTTTTACATGCATTATAACTTTTTACTTGATCATGAAGCAATAAGAATTTTGATGTTCTTTTTATTCATTTTTTCGTATGATTAATTTGTAAGTTTTACTTGTCAGATTTGTTATATGCGTTATTCATTTATTAATAAATTTTGATATTTATAATTGCTACATTTTTTATGGCTAAATGTATTAGTTTATATAGTAAACTTTTAGGGACCAAATCTATTGATGATTAGAAGTATACTACTTTAGGGACTAAACAAGTTAGTCTCTACAAATATAAATTTTAAGAACTAAATTTGTTGGTTTGTATAAGTGTTCACGTTTAAAGACTAAACACATTAGTTTGAAAAAGTATACCTTTAGTGACCAATACGTTGATCGCCATATAATCATTATGTTGTGACTAATGGGAAAATATTGGTCTCTAGAAACTTTTAACGACTAGCTTGCAGGGATCAAGGGGGACCAATGTTATTTTGGTGGCAATAAGCTATAAGGACTAAAAATAAAGATTTAGGGACCAATGAGTTTAGTCCCTACAACTCATTTTTGGTGTAGTGTGTATAGATAATTAAAATATTTTGTATAATGTTGAATATTTCAGATTGTTGAAATTGACCGTTATGTACAAAATTAAATGGCCATATTGAAACAAAAAAATCTTCGGTTCATGGTTGGTCAACCAACAAAGTTATTGAGAAATGATGTTGAGCACCATCCTAAGTGCGTTTTCCTTGCTTCAAATATGCATAATGTTGTAACCCGTCTATTTTATTAGGAGGTTAAATTAGTGTAACATTTATCCTTAAACATGTGATGCTATTTATTTGGGGATTTTTCCATCCTCCTCTCATCGGGAAAGTTTTTCTCTAATGAGATTTTCTCTCTCACTCATATTGGGGAGGATTTCCTCGGATGAAGAAATAAAAAATAATAACTACTTGAATTTAAATTATAATGGAAAAGTTTGATGTGGATAAAAGAAACAACACATTGAATATGAACATTTTCAAATATGTTTTCTTTTGCAAATGCAAGTGACTAAAATAGTATATATTTTAAACATTTTTAATGAATCTATATTATAATTTTAATAATTTATTAAAAGATCGCTAATTTTAAATCCTCTCTTAATCTAGAAACCTACATGAAGACCGAGTCACTTAATTAAGATTATTATTTTGTTATTATATGTTACATATGCAAATACCAATATAGTGAATAATGTCATTGAATGTTGGCTTACATAATTCATTAAAATAAGATCATTGAATGTCGGCTACTTGATGCATGTCATGCATACAATTGAATGTTATGTGATTGTCTACGTGACCTTTTTTCTTGAATCGATTACATCTAAATATTAGTTTTATGTTAGATTTATAGTGTAATTTTAGTTGGTCTAGATAACATAGGGAGTTCAATAAAATAAAATGTTAAAATATTAATATTTAATCTTTTAAATTTTAGAAGTTCATTATATGTCATTTAATTATCTACGTGGAAAATGTTGAATCAATATTTATCCTAACAAAATTATAGAGGTAGGATTAATCAACAATTGATTTAAAAGTTTATAATTATTTAAATAAAAAATGAAGTTTATGATAGATCTATAACAAATATGAAATTTTTAACTTTTTCGTACAATTTACCTTTTTTTAATCTTTCTAACATATTTGTAATATAAAAAATGGAGGTAATTTTTATTTGAAAGTTAAGGTTTGTTTGAATTGTGTATTCGAATAATATGTCCACATTTATTTCACTTATGAAAAAAATTTATAATTAGATGTTTGACAACTATTTTTATTTATTTTGGGCAAATAATGTTGGAAACAAATATGTAATGCAATTTTCTTGTACCTCTGTTTTCTCTCTTGTGACAAAACATCTTATGGAATATTACATAAATTATTTGAAAATATAACTAACGAAAGTATATGATACTTTTTATTAATAAAATAATTATTTTACTATTGAAAAATGACACCCTTTAGAAATTTAATCAAAATAAAAATATGAGTTAACAAAAATAGACTTTATCCCTATAGTCAAAAGAATTTCTTATTAGGAGTGACAGTGGATATATAGGGTCGAGTGAATATTTTTATATCTAATAAATTTCAAAAAAGCACCCTAAAGTTTATTCAAAAAGAAAAAAAATTCGACCTACACTGTTGCAATTTTTTCTAGTCAAAGTCCTAGAATAAGAATATATATAGTATATTAAAAGCAAAGAAAAACCAAAATTCATGATTTGAAAGAGTTCAATATAATCCATAATGTGAAATTATAATTAAATTCCAAATTTTAACTTTTCGATGTGATTCACCAGAATGTCATATCATCTTATTGCAATATACTAGTTAATTTCACATTTAATAATACCAAAATAGTTTAAGATACTAATGGTGCTTAATCTAATATATTAAAATATCAAAATTTATCTTAGTAAATTTTATACTAAACAAGACCAAATATTTTAAATAAATAATAATACTTAAATATAATTAATTATGAAAAAGACAGTTGAAGTTAAAAACATTTATTTAAAAAATAGGAGTAATTATGTTGATCTAATGATACCATGTTCTTCAGCCTGATATCAGTGCTCCTTGAGTGGCTATCTTGCTTGGCAGTCTTGCCTCACAATCTGCCCTTCGAAATAGAGGAAGCCGACGACATGTAGCGGAGCAACTTCAACATGCTCTCGGAAACATCCATGGCTTGTCCTCTTGCAACTGGTTACTGGAGTAGCTGCGTACGTCAAGTCCCTCCATCCAAATTGGTCTCCTGCTGCAATCATGTTAGCTCTTATCACAACAGGTAACCTATACATACATATCTAGTTAAGATATGAGAAATTAAGATGTAGTCGCAAATGCTAATCAATTGTGTGAATTTCTGCTACGCTTATGGATCCGAACGGTTGGGATGATGCTGAACATTCATAAGGATTAGGAATGATAAACCCAGTAATGACTGCTGCTCCTGGACTTCCATTTGATGCAACGACAGAAGATTATGCTTTCTTGTATCACGAAGTTTACAACATCACGCAGTTTCTGATAATTATTGAAAACAAAAATTTTACTTGTGATTCTTTTCAACCAGAGTTCATCAAATTAAATACTCTAATGATGGCTATGTTTGTTAATGCCACAATAAATTCAAAAGATCTTTTGTCAGAACGATCATCAACATTGACCAACCAATCTCAAATTAGACTCTTATTGTCAACTCTAATGATAGAAGAATAATTGTTACACTGGAGTCGAAATTCTTATCATTTAGAAAAGTAGGCGAAAGAAAAACTTTTGTTGGAGTTGTCTCTGGTCTCTTATCGAATCATAAGTCTTTTGCATCGGCTTCATTAATTTGATATGATGGTGAACATTTTGTCAGGTTCTCTATTGTGATCTATAATTACTAGATCATCTTATCTGTATTACATATTTCCATGATTAAATAAAAATCTTGGATGATTAATTAATAACTTGATTAATCATCCTTTATCACTGTCAAAAAAGTATAAGAATTACTTGTAGTGTATATGTGGACTTTTTTGTTATTACTTATTGTTGGGCTCTAAGCCTATAAAATCCAATCATAATGCAAATGCAATGAAAGATAAATGAAAAACAAAATAATACATCCACAGATCTAAATAATCTAGTATGAGAGTTACACAATTATCCTCAACTAGATTATTTTTATGTATAACAAAAAACACAGTAATTATAATTAAAATTCTCCTACTTATTCATTGAATCAAACTCCATGGAACTAGAATGATTTTTTTGTTTACATTGCATTACTCCAATAAAGTGACAGTGCATGAAATCAGTTTTTGCAGTGTAGGTAATGATGTTGAAAACAACAAACACAATTTATTTAAAAAACAATATTTGAAAGTAATAAATTAAGCATTTCTTTATTAAATATCATAAATAATATTTTACTTTGAAATAAAGAATCACCTTTTGTAAATATTATAAAAAATAATATTCAAATGTTATAAAGCATCCTTTAAAAGATATAAAAAATATTCTACTTTAAAATAAAGGATCACCTTTGTTAAATATTTTAAAAATGTCTGTTGGTTCTTAGTTTTTAAACATATATACTATAACATATCTTAGTAGTATTTAGGAATTATTAATACTTGCACTTCAATGAGAAAATTAGTGACCAGTAAGATTTTTAAATGTATAATAGTTAACAATATGTATGTATATATATATATATATAGCCGAAATAATATATGATGATTATACAATAATATAATAATAAAATAAGATCTCTAAAAATAGTTAATATACATATAAATTGTTTCAAATTGCTTGTTTCTAAATGGATATATAAATGAGAAAGTTTATGTTGAACAACCTTCAAGTTTTGAAAGCTCAAAACATCCGAATCATGTATTTAAACTCATTAAGGCATTATATGGGCTAAAGCAAGCTCCTAGAGTTTGGTATAAGAGATTGAGCTCATTTCTCCTTAAAAATGAGTTTTCAAAAGGAAAGGTTGACACAACTCTATTCTTGAAGCATTTTGGGAATGATATATTTGTTGTGCACATATATGTGAATGACATTATCTATGAATCAATTTTCCAAATGTGTAAAGAATTTGAAACTCTCATGCACAAAGAATTTGAGATGAGTCTAGTAGGAGAATTAACTTATTTTCTTGGCTTCCAAGTAAAATAATCTAAAGATGGAAATTTCTGAATCAAAGAAAATATACAAAGGAGCTACTTATGAAATTTGGAATAGATAATTGTAAGCTCAGCTCTACTCCCATGAGTACTCTTACTAAACTTGATAGTGATGAAAAAGAAAAGAGTGTAGATCAAAAACTATACAGAGGTATGATTAGTAATCTTCTATACTTAACTGCTTTTAGGCTTGACATTATATTTATTGTATGCCTATGTGCAAGATTTCAAGCTAATCCTAAGTAATCTCACCTAGTGGCCACCAAAAAAATTCTGAGATATCTTAAGAACACACCCAACTTAGGATTATGGTATGATATGAATTCATTATTTGACCTTCATGCCTACACCGATTCAGAATTTGCTGGATGTAAAGTAGATAGAAAGAGCACGTGTCGTATGTGTTGTTTTCTTGGTAACTTATTAATTTCTTGGGCCAACAAGAAGCAAAGTTCAATTGCTCTTTCCATAGCTGAAGTTGAATATATTGCTGCTGGATGTTGTTGTGCACAACTATTGTGGATGAAACAACAACTTTTAGACTATGACATAACATGTGAAACCATGCCATTAAAGTGTGATAATACTAGTGCAATAGAAATAACTAAGAATCCTGTGTAGCACTCCAGAACTAAGCATATTGACTTAAGATATCACTTCATTAGAAAACATGTATCACTCAAAACCATCTCTAAAGAATATGTCCCAACTAAAAGACAACTAACTGATATATTTACATAACCTTTGGGAGGAGATAGATCTAACATGTTAAAGAGAGAAATTGGGATGTTGGACTTAAGAATTTGAAGAACAACTTAATTTATTGGTGACTTGTCTATGCAAGTATCACTGATTAATGGAGTTGTAAATTGATTGTGTTGCACAACACATACATGAAACTTATTTACTCTATCCCATCATCATTTTATCCTCTTCTAGATGTTCACACTAAATGGAACAATAAAGAATCTCGGGTAGTGAATGATAAGTTGTTGAGTATCAGTTTGGTCACAGACTTTGGACGTCCACTTTATAATTCTAGCGTCCGAAACATTTTTGATATCTAGTGATCCCGAGCATCGAGCGTCCACTGTTAATCTTCGGACGACCGGTATAAGTAATCTACCTAGGTTCAGTTGACCACTCTACAAACTAAGGGCGTCCTATGTTTTGAAAATCTTAATGACATACTGAAAATTCGAACGTCCATTGTCCACACTTCGGACGATGAAGATTGAATCATGACTCAAGACTAGTTCGAAAATAAAACATGACATCCATTAATATCATAGGACGACCAATGAAACTAAAACATGACACCCCTACTAAGTCGGTCGACATATAATCTTCTTCGGGCAACCGATGTTGCGAACACTATATATATAGTGGGTCACCCTTAAACATCTTCATCTTTGGAACATTCTCAAAGAGCGACCTTTCATGTTCTTCCGCCTCTTTCACTCCAAGTTGTTTTCAAACCTCTTGTGATCTTCCACGTCCTGAAAGCCATCATTTCTCAAACAGAGATTCAAACATCTAGGTAAACCTAAAACATCATCTCTATGGGCATAAATTGGCTGAATTAGGGTTCTGTTCTAATAATAATAATAATAATAATAATAATAATAATAATAATAATAATAATAATAATAATAATAATAATAATAATAATAAGTTCATTTTGTTTCAGCACGTTGCTCTTTAGAGNTAATAATAATAATAATAATAATAATAATAATAATAATAATAATAATAATAATAATAATAATAATAATAATAATAAGTTCATTTTGTTTCAGCACGTTGCTCTTTAGAGTCAGTTTGTTGAGTCATTTTCAGTATATGCAATAGTTTATGTATAAAAAGTTTAAAAAATCCATAAAAGTTGTGTTCATCTACTAACCCTTGCTTAACCTCTTACTTTACTTAAAGTATATATTCTAGAACTGACTGGTATGATCTATGAAATTCGAGTGTCCTATTCTTGAATGCAATTCACATGTATGTATTGGAATCTTGAATATAGTGGAATAGAGTAATGAGTTTTTAGACCACAAGTTCCTTTCAACTTTATTGTAATTGAGTACATATATTTACAACTTTTTTATTGAATATTTAAGTATATTTGGAGCTTATTGAAAAAAATATGAATAAAAAAATTTGAGTGTGAAAAAGTAGAAAATTTTTAGAAAAAATATGTGTAAAGGAGTTCACTTAGTCCTTAAGTCTTATCCAAAACTTGGGTGAGCTCGAGCAAGTAAGCTCGAGGGATGCCTTAATGCCTATTGTCCTAAGGCCATCAGGTCTGAGAGTCATTAGTGGAAAGTCCGTTACACGGACCACCTTGGGCACATTGGAGAAATGCCTAAGTATTGAATCAATGTCCTAGTTTGATCTTTCATTCAAAACTAGGGAATGTTCGAGTGAGCAGACCCGCAGGGGACTCTTTAATCCTAATGACTTAAGGACATCTAGTCTGGGACCCACTGGTTGAAAACCAACTACATGGACCTCCTTGTGCAAACATGATTATAAGAGAGACCCAAATGCCTAACATCATTAATGTTTTCATTAAATTTATTTATTTATAATTACGCAAATATATTTGCACCATTCATTAATTAATATATTTTGAAACTTAAAATTAAAAACTATAATTGGACCCCCCATTGCATCTTTATTTATTGCCCATTTATTTTTATTTTTGTAATAATAAATATGCATAAAATGGTAAATGCATAAATAAAATATATAAATTTGATAGAAAAAATAATGTTTCTAGGTGTTTATTGGTTTAAATGATAGTGTCGATGGGTAAGTATAAAGTTCAAGTAAGTGAAAATAGACTCTCAAATTATCTAAAAGAAATACTATAATGATAAATTATTTTTCTTGCTCGATGTGATACTATATGTTGTTACATTTCGTAATGTGTTAATTCTTTTTTCAGCAACTGAAGCAATTTTATAACGTTTTTAGTTACAATGAAACTTGTAAATGCATTAAATAACTCCTTGCCAATTTATTTTTCATGAGCTATTGAAACATCCACAAAATTTTCTATATTCATGAGATCTCCTTCTTATAACTAGAAAAAGGTTGAAACTAGACTAGTTTATCAATCACGAATTAAGCTTCAAGTACTAGTCGAATTTGTATGTACATATATATGTAGTATATTTGTAGTTCCTTATCTTCTAAAATTTCAGATGATGTAATATTAATTTCCTTATCTTTATGCATTAGACGAATTCTAATTTTTTATTCTAAAATATGTATACTGTCTAGAATTTGTTATTCCTTCTTCGTGATATCCCCTTCTTAAAAATAGAAAATATGCAAATTATCAAACATCAATTACCATATGCTTGCCTAGTTAAATGTTTATGAACATAATCTAATTGCTTCCATGTGAATTATACATGAGCTGCTCAAGTATCTAAAATGTGGGATAAGTCTATGTATGTATAACAAGATACTTTTTGTCAAATCAGGTTCCCATCATCAAATATCCATGGGTTTTATCAATTTTCAATTGGGCTTAATCCTTGCTATGGTTACTTTGATCTCACTTTTTCTTGTAGGCTCAGCAAACGAAGATGACAATAGAAAGGTAAACCTAACTAGTAATTTTACAAATCGAAAGCATGCAACACACACACACATATATATATATATATATATGAATGTGCAGCGTTATAATTTACAGCAGCCCACTTCTCCTCTAATTGTTATGTGGGATTGGTAGTATGTGCTTGTGCTCACAGGCCCACAGTAAGAAGTATGTGAGTGTTGTTGGGATGTGCTGTAAATATTTATTCCATATCCATATACAT
>LTAE01015317.1:0-10507 GCA_001647135.1 Pontederia paniculata
GAAAAGAAAACATGTGCGTGCGATCTGCGTCGGTGGACGCGATCAGCGGGGCGAACGCGGTCCGTGTCGGTTGACGCGGTCCGTGTTCGTCCCTTTCGGTAGACAATAAAACATATAGAAATCGTGTAGAAATCATCTAACATCTTCATAATATCAAAAACCCATGTCTACTCAATCTAAGAGATGAGTTTCATGGAGGATTCCTAAAGACCCCCTTACATACCTCGTTTCCAGTCAAATCCCTGTTGAATCTTCTTGTTCCTCTCCTCCTTACTGTTGTCCTGCGCTCCTCGGGTGTTCTCTTTCCTTTGGCATGAATCTTCAAATCATGAGGAGATGAATAATATAATAACCTTGAGAGAGAAGATCAAGATTTACCTAGAGAGAGAGAAAGGAAGAGAGAGAGGGTTGAGGGAGAGAGACGGTCAGGGTCGAAAATAATGAGAGGTAGAGAGAAATAATGAGGATTTGGGTTTTTATATAGGGGTTTGGGGTGAGAAAATTACTTAAATGCCCTTAGTCAACTTAGTCAAAATTGAATTCTAATCTAATTAGAATTTCTGGGCTTTACACTCTACCTCTTCAATTACAGAAAAAAATATGCTAGTAGTTCTACTTCGAGGCAAATATATCGAGAGCTTGAAGAAGTATATCATATGAGATTTAAATTTCGGTCGCTAAGGTATTAACCGCTATTAACTGATGCATCGAACTAGTCTATCAATCAATTCTTGATTGATAGATTTGTAATACGTCTTTCTTTCATGATCAATCTAATTTTAACAATATTGATAATGTCTTTAAGTGAAAATTCATATAACTCTCACATATGAGAGCATCTCAAATAATTAGGATGGTGAAATCCTTCATCCCATACGAAGATTTGATTCAGAGAAATCCCCTACGAAGGCTCCACCCTCAAAGCTCAAACGACTCTAAAGTTTATGTTTCCTATTTTATACTAAGAGTCGTATATAAACTCTTTACGAGTTTAAATTATTTTACATTTTATATTTATCTATTTTCTTCATATAAAAAAAATAATTTTATTCATCGTTCGAGAACATAATTCAATTAAAAATGAACTCTCTCTATATAATTTTTCTTTCTCATATATTACACACGCAAACAATCTCTCCCCCACTCTGGAGAAGAAAAATAATCAACCAATAGCAAATATGTACATGCTAGTTGAAACGGAAAATTGATTAGAAAATAATTTTATTATAAAATATGACAATGGGAAAAGAAAAAAAACACAACATGGACTTGAAGTGTCAAATATGTCAATATTTTTCATAGAATTCGTATTTGTCACATTCAATACTTTAAATGTCCATTACATACTAGACATTACTCTAAATGTCCATTACTCGTATATGTCAATACTTTAAATGTCCATTACTCTCTTCGATTGAATCATGAAAAAAGTAAAAGGACATGTGAACTAAAAATTTGGGATGGAGGACAAGTCCCATCTTAATATTGTGCAAAAATTGTTAAACTTTGCAAAATGGTCATTTTTGTGTGCTAGCTATAGTTAGTAACGTGACTGTGACTCCACTGCTCCTTCTAAAATCACTGTTACCATTCTTTTCAAATTCTACACATCATTTGAGTTTTTAGAATGAAAGATAATTTATAAATAAAACAAATGACCTTCTGCATCTCCACTTATATCTATTAAAAAGCATCAGAAATTTCGCGAGCTAGTATCAGATAGCAAAAGAAGGAAACAAGATTTCCATAAAAAATATGAAATATGGGGAATGATATATGAATTATTTTTATTTAATAACACAGAATAATAATAATAAGAAATAGAAAAGAAAAAAAAGAGTCAGATTTCGTTGGAAAAGAGTAACATAAACAAACATCGTACATGAAGTTATTCGAAAAAATATATACGACATCTATGATGATTCAATATTTTTTAAGTAATGTATATATATAGAGAGAGAGGTTAAGAAATATCTAACACATTTTTAGTGCCGGTGCAAATATGCTATATTATTTTTCTGATATATATATATATATATATATATTAATTCGATGAAGGGAGCTAAGGAATATCATATTATATATCTTTAATCATATAATGTTAAATTTAAGATAGATAGATTTTGAAAGAAAGAAAATTTAACATCATAAATTTAACATCTTACGATTGAAGAGATAAATAATACGATGTTTTCTACTTAAATAAAATAGATATATAATATATAGAGGTCAATAGGGGTGCATGATTTGAATCATTGATTTAAAAATCAATTATCCACATACGATCTAATTAAAATTTTGGATCATTAATTGAATATGATCTGAGTCATTAATTTTTAAATCAATGGCCCAGATCATGCACCGCACTGGGTGCATAACAAATTGTTATGCACCTCTATTTTTCTCTAATATGAGGTTAATGGGGGTGCATAACAATTTGTTATGCACTCAGTGTAGTGCGTGATCTGGATCATTAATTTAAAAAATAATGACCCTATGCTATCTAATTAAAATTTTAGATCATTAATTGAATATGATCTGAGTCATTAATTTTTAAATTAATGATTTAAATTATACACCGCATTGGATGCATAACAAATTGAATATATATATATATATATATATATATATATATAACACAATTTTGAGGACGTGATTTCCCAACAAAGATCACAATGGGCAAAGCCGCAAAGGACAAGAACTGATGCCNATATATATATATATATATATATATATATATATATAACACAATTTTGAGGACGTGATTTCCCAACAAAGATCACAATGGGCAAAGCCGCAAAGGACAAGAACTGATGCCTTCAACAACTTGTTGGGCTTCGGCCCGATTTCTACTGCAAAAATAATAATAAATTATTTTTATCTTTGACGATAGTTTTTCCAATTTTATATATTACAATTTTATGTTTTGAACGCATTCCTTCCGATTCGTCACTTTAACAGTTTCAACTCTTTACATTTATTTTCATCAAAATTCCTATTATCTTTATTTTTTAAATTATTAAATGATATTTGTATCCTCAGTCAAATTTTATCTTATCTTAGATTTTTTTAAAGTATCAAGTTTTATATCCTCTCACAATAGTTGTTATTACGCCCTTCTCTCAATGTGCATAGGGGGGATCTCAGAAACACCACCTTACACTACCAAGCAACACAAACTGAAGTAGATTGAGAAGGGAAAAGAAAAAATCATGAAGACGATTGATTACACTTTCACCGTAAGTACTCAAAATATTATTGCCAGCTTCCTATAGAATAGCATCCAGCTCTGGGAATAGATGAACAATCATTGTTTGTCATTTTCACAACTCTCAAAAAGAAAAGAGAAAACGGTCTCCCGGATATCCTATGAGATGGAAATGTTCACACAAAAATGAGCAGAAGTGGGTTTTAATAGACCTATGTCCTACCTTTGCAAGACCTAAAGGCCCCCATATTCCATGAGAAGCACATATAGAGCATCAAGAAAGGAAGAATGTTTATTCCCTATGTCATAATGCACGTTAAAACTGTACAGTTGTAAAATAACTAGAAGTTTTGACGTCAGTTCTTGTGGATCACCTCAGCCGGCATGTTAAGATCAAAACTAGCAACTCCAATAGGATCTGTCCTTCCACGTTTATGAGATGAACATCCAGTGTCATCGGAACTTGACGAACCACACACTTGAAGTCTGGTACGTTTGCCCGGTATTGCCGCTCCTGAATTGCATACCAAAACCAATAATTAATCAAGCTACTAGCTTTGGGTCAGAAATAAGCTTTCTGGACAGATCTTGAGACAGACACGATAACACTGAAACAGTGATATGAAACAACTCCATAGAAATGTGATGTAGCACAGAACTTTTAAAAGGTAAAAATACCATTTCCACTTAAATTTGAATCTGACTGAAGAAAGCTCTTGTCATTGTTTTTAAGGCTAGTCAAACTTTGATCCGAGTCCGAGCATACAGATAATTCTGATGCCTTCTTAAGGCCTTTTGAGCTGTATGGAGCAATATTATGAGTTTCTTGCTGGAGGGGATCAAGTACGTCATTCTCTATATACTGATACCTGCAATAATGAGATTATTATAATTAGAAAAGAAGAAAGTTAGCCATGCATGTTAAAGCACATACTCACATTTGCTTGCAGAGTTTGTCAACAATACTAGACAGATTGATGACTTGTCCCATTGTCTCCCTGACCTCGTCATCAGAAAAATCTTGGAAGTCCTTTTCCAGGAACATGGATAACCTCTCAACATGACACTCTAGCAGTTGTTGTTGTTCCTCAAATAGATTCTGCTTCAGTTCTCTATCCCCTGGTGTCATCTCATCGTTGAAAAGCTCGTCACCAAACATGTAAAATGCAAAAGGATACGAATATGACAGGACACGCCTTGATCTGAATAGCCTGTTCAGTCCATTTATAACCCAAGAGTAATCTTTAATTTTGGAGTCCTTTTTCTCTGATATAGATATCTTGCCCTGAACTGTTTCCTTCAGATTGCTTTCTTGCTTAAGAGAATCCGTATGAGCTTTATATCTGTTATGATAGTGCATATAACGGTAAAGATCACGTCTTGCTGTCTCTGTCCTCTTTGCTTGATCTTCTTTAAAACGACCACAACTATGGCCACTGATACTAGACCACGTATGTTCTCTACCCGTTGCACCTCCACACAACCAACTGCATACAGATAAATTGCACCTGAGGAATTTAACTTTGCATAATATGGCAACAAAGACCAATTTTTTTTAACAGGAAAATGATTCCATTGCCAGGAAAACAAAGACAAAAATTTCAACACCAAGGAAAGAGGGAAAGTGCCAACATAACTACATTGTAAGCATACAATCGATAATTCTGAAGCACACATAATCCAAGTATTACTTAAAAATCATCTGAAATGTGTTTCTGTGCATGCACCATCTGAGAGATAATAACATGTTTATACATGCAAATTCGAAGAATAAGTAGTGTACAAACAAGTTATTTTTTGTGAATACAGTTGAAATGCAAACAACTGAAAGTATAGCATTCTTCGTACAGCTAAGTTAGCAATTTTTTTTTTCTTGAGAGGGCTAAGTTAGCAAGTTAGGGCAACAAATCCGTGTCAACAAATGAAAGCTGTGAAATAACCCAAAAACATGAGTCACCAAAAAGAATGAGCACCAGAAGACTCACCAAAATGCTTGCCCACATATACATGCAACTAGGTTACAGCCACCATTCTTTTCCACAGGTTTATGACACTTAGGGCATGGCTTTGTGTTTACTGTTATCCAATTCACAGTTTCTGACTCATCTCGACACTTCTTGGTCCAAAGCTCCCACATCGAGCAAGAGCAAGGTGAATGGGCTTCTGATAAGCAACTGAAACAAAACTGAATCCCACATGTGCATTCTACCTCGCAAAAAAAATAACCTTCAACTCTTATGGCATTTCCACAATGAGGTACGCTAGGACACCATTTAACTTTATTGTTGTCTTCAATATAGGATTCAAGCAGAAAACGACTAAAACGATCTGCAACAATTGGATCCCTTGCACTGACCAAATTCCTTATAACTGCCTCGTCACAAATAGCATTACACTTGGGGGCCATGCATTGTATGCGACGACTTTGCCCATCATTTATCTTGACAATAAAATATTCAGTCCAACCTGAAGAAGTAGATGTAAAATTAAATCCACCACACATAATAATAATAGTAATGCTATCGATATTAAGTGCAGGTTCCCTCATACAAATGAGGATAAGAGAAGAGATACCTACTTGAATGGATGGTTTGTAGGGGTTCGGTCATCAATGAAATTGATCAGTGAGAATCAAAAACAAAAATTTGGAGACATGATTTCCTTTTCTGTTCTAAAATTGAACTCTCAACTTAGAAAACATCATGAGAACCTTCATTCACTCTCGATAATGAATTAGGTTCTCGATAGACAAAGCGTGGTGATTATCATAGACAAGGAAACATGAAGAGAAAAACTAAAAGCTGAGGTTCATTAACCAGAAGGTGAAAAGTTCAATCCCATTTCATGGGCAGATAATTGGTACAAAAAGACAACGTAATCTGATATATTCTATGTGATGAACTTAGAATACGAAAATATAAAAAAAGTAGACCAAGAAAGTAGGTTTTTAGGATTACTACACTTCAGTCAAACATTACATGAAGCTAGAACTTACAGCCATTGCAATATCGATGACCGCAGTCCATCTCAGTGATTAAATCGGGATGAAGGTTCTCAAAGCAGACATTGCAAGTGATCATGGATATTGGTCTGGATGATATCAGGCCGCTATCATCGATGACTGTCACTCCCGCTTCAGAAAATAATTGTTCTCTACCTTTTTGGTCTAGCAACTCAAAAATTCTCTCTACATCCCACCGATAATATATAAGCAAAGTTCTTGCATGTTGTTCTTTTAGCGCAAGCAATTCCATCACCTTCCGTATATCTTCATTCTACAGGATCCATAAAATCAATTAGCCAAAATTCAAAGTTAACCCTAAATAAATCCTCCTTAAATAATCAGACGGAAGAAAACACCTGGGCTGCTAAAAGGGATTCCTTTCTGATAACCTGCAATTGAAGACAATAAAGGAGGTCACACAACAGCGAATTTTTACAAACGGAGGCAACTTTAACACATCAGAGAACGCAATCTGCATTGCTATTTCAATCTAGTAGCGAATTATCTACAAAAAAATCATTCCTTTTATTAGTGCTGCACCAGACGATCATAAATCCCCATCAAAACTCAAATCTTCAAGTAGGAAACACGCAGAAACCAAGAACTGAGTTTACAAAGAGAAAGGAACGATCTACAGGAAACTACAAACGAAGATAAAATCGACATAATCAAGGGAAGGCATAAAGCCCTAAGAAAAGAGTGCCAGATACAGGAATTTTTGCGTCATACCGAGGAGACGGAAAAGTGGCAGTATTCCTCGCGCACGTCCTCGAGGTTCTGGAGATAGCAATCCTCCTCCTCGATGGCGCCTTCTTGGTCACTGGGATAGCAATCCTCCACAATCTCTTCCTCTTCTTCTTCTTCTCCTTCCTCCAAATCCTCGTCGTAGCCGCTGCATGACGGGAAATTGTCGTCGTCCGCCATGGGCAAGCGCGAACAAGGCACCGCCCCCCGGCGATCGAAGGATGATGGCTGGGGATTCGACTGCAACCGTAGCGGGGGGATCAAATTGGGGGAGGTCGGAAACGGAAGGAAACAGAGGAAAAGGGGACGACGAAGCAACGAAGGGCGATGGCCGGTAGCTGTGAGGGAAAAAGCCGTCTCAAATTTATGGGTTTGCTTTGTTTGTGTGCGTGGAAAACAAATATAATAATTAAAAAAGGAAACTAACAAATAACTTTGCTACACTTTATTATTTTTGTTTTTATTATTAGTATTATATGGAAACATTTTAACATGTGAAATGACTAAAAGTTTAAAGTTTTTTAAAAAACAAAATATTTTTTACATGTTTAATAACATCACATAATGTTGGTTCTCAACTTCGTAAGGCCAAATGAAGTAAAATAATCAAATTCTCAAGGAACTATTTTTATTTTAAGAAAAATATGACTTAAGGCTCTAGATGGAATTATGAAAATCAATCGGTTGCCTCCGAGACTTGCAACGCATGAGGTGAACTATCTGACTCATGATTTGGAGTTAGGAGCCATAGTCTTCGCATTGAAGATATGGAGGCATTACATATATGACGAGCATGTGTAGATTTTTACTAACCACAACACCTTGAGAAACATACATACTCAGAAGGAGCTGAATCATAGATAACGACGATGGATGGAGTTCATCAAAGACTACGATTTGACCTTGGAGTATCACCCAGGCAAGGCCAACGTAGTTGCTGATGCATTGAGCCGTAAGTTCAGGGACAATTGCATGGAGTTCCCATATCGATTGTATCAGACAAAGACTCTAGGTTCACATCCACATTTTGGAGACATATGCACCAGTCCTTAGGGACTAGATTGAGCTTTAGTACTGCCTTTCACCCACAGACAGATGGACAGGCCGAGAGGACCATCTAGATTCTTAAGGACATGTTGAGAGCGAGTGCTATTGATTTTGGTGACAATTGGGATGATAGGCTGTCGTTGGCAGAGTTTGCATATAATAACAGCTATCAGTCCAGCATCGATATGGCACCGTATGAGGCGCTCTATGGTAGGAGATGTTAGACTCCTATATGTTGGGATGTTGAGGGCACCAGACAGCTGACAAAGCCTGAGCTGATTCAGGAGACAATTGAGCAGGTGGAGCTGATCCGCAGGAGGATCAAGGCCGCACAGGACAGAGAGAAGCTTCTAGCTGACAGGTCACGTCGTGAGAAAGATTTAACGATTGGTGACAGGGTCTTCCTCAAGGTTTCCCCTTGGAAAGGAATCTTGAGGTTTGGCAAGAAAGGGAAGCTGAGTTCTCGGTATATTGGACCCTACGAGGTGATTGAGCGAGTAGGTCCAATGGCATATCGGTTAGCTCTACCACCATCTTTATCTCGAATTCATAATGTCTTCCACATTTCCATGCTCCGGAAGAGTTTGTTGAGAGATGATCAGCATGTAGAGGAGCAACATGTGGAGGTACGTCAAGATCTCACTTATCATGAGGAGCCCGTCCGTATCATGGCCCGAGAGATACGTCAGTTGCCCAGACGACAAATCCCCATGGTCAAGGTCCTTTGGAAGAATCATACAGAGAGAGAGGCTACATGGAGTTGGAGGAGGACATGAGGAGGAGTCATCCTCATCTGTTCTGATTTTTCAAGTTAGTATTAATTTCGAGGACGAAAATTTTTAAAATGGGTGTAGTATTGTGAAGGCCCAAACCTGCAGGAAGCCCACCAAGGGCATTTTCAAAATTTTTTTAAACTAATAAGGGCCTTCTCGACTTTTCGCAGGGCAGAGAAGAAATAAAAAAATTTAAATAAAAGCAGATCCGGCCGCTCGAATCTTGACACGTGTCCCAGGGTATTATAAAAACCTTTCTCCCTTCTCCATCGTAGTGCTACAGTGCCGCCCCCTCTTGTACGTCCCTTTTGCGCGCGGTGACTCCGCCAGGGCAGCAGTAACGTCGATGACTCCGGCGGCCGTTCGACAATCGGAAGGTACGACTACACTCCTCTCGACGACGCGAATCCGGTGATATGAATTTATTGGGGTTTTCCTTTGTGTTTGCAGCTCGAGCACGGAGGCGACACCGGCGAGCGTGTGGAGAAATCCGGTGATTTCAGAGGTGATTCGCCACTGGTCTCTTCACGGTGAGTTAATACATGATTTGAGTTGTTCCTTGTGTTGGATTTGATACGTTTGATGTCTGCTTCGATGATGTTTCAGTGTCGCATTTTGGATTTGGTTTCGCCGGCCACTGCACGGCTCCGTTCACCTGTGAGTCATCACATGTAAGAAGATAGGAAATTAGCATTGCATTTCTGTGTCTTGTTTCTGTTTGGAATTGATGTATTCGATTCATCCATGATGTAGTGTTGTTTCGCCTCTATGGATTCCGGTGTCGGAGACGGTTACGGCTGATTTCCTTCTTGGTAAGTCTTAGGTTCAATGAAGTTGATTTGGGAAGGATTTTTCGGGGGTCTTAACTCTGATTTCTGTTCTTCTCTGAGGGATGTCGCAGCCGTTCGCGTATTAGAGCTCACCGGACATAGTTCGCGAGTGACGGTGCTGCTGGACCTCTCTTTCTCTTCCAGTGAGTAACTAAGACATAGGACATGTAGATTAGAAGGTGCTAATATTGTGAATAATGACCCCCGATTCTTATATATAACAGCTGTTGTCTTTTTGTGTATCGTTGGAGCCGGGAAGAAATCAAGCACTCAATTACTCTACTTATCCTCGGTGAGCATATGATGAGCGGAGTTTAAATCTGCAGCTTTATAGTTATTAATTTGGAAAGTTAAAACCTAATTAGTATGTGTGTGTTAGGTTTCCCCATGCTAACCATTTTGCACATTTTCGGGCTTGCGGAGTTTCTGGATTCCGAGGCATTTCTTGCGTTGATTTAGGTAAGTACGAGAGTGATTCATGTTCGAGTAAATAGTTTGTTTAGGATTAGGTACTAGTTAATTTCTAGGGTTATGTGCTTGCTGATTTCGATTTATTCGTGTACTTTTCTCTTTCAGTTGCGAGTACGTGATGTGGCCGAAGACGAGTAGGAAGTAGTTCATTTTTATTGAATCTAGGATCCCGAGAATGTTTTGATTATCACAAATTTGTAAGGGAACTTAGTTTGTACTGATGATCTTGTTGAGCTGAATTCTGTAACAGGTTGATTCAAGTTCAGAATATGAAAGGTCGACCAAAGCTAAAAGAATGGACGACCTATGCACACGGAAGACATTTCAGAAGCATCATATGTGTGCAGTGGTCGTCCTAAGAATACAAAGTGGTCGACCGATATTGAAGGAAAATACATGAGAAGAGGGATCAGAGGTTGATCGGTCGCCC
>LTAE01015320.1:0-10505 GCA_001647135.1 Pontederia paniculata
TTTTAAGAACTTTTGCAAATGTCTTTAACGTTGAATATTTTTGTACTGGACAGACAACGATGGCAATGAGAATGGAAGAAGAACGACGACGAGGAGGAAGGGAGAAGAAGGACGAAGAGGGGAGAAGAACGACGAGTTTTTGTGTGTTTTTGCAAATGTCCTCGAGGATGATAAGTTAACAATAAAATTTTGTATAAAACTGCATTGTGAAATATTTGTGATTGTTATATTGTGTGTTTGATGATCACTTCGTAGAAATAGATATATTATGTACTTTTGATACTATCATTTTGTAATTATATTTTTTTAATCTTTTTTAAAATTTGGGGCGGTCTTGGAGACCCTCTCAAATGGGGCGGTCCAAGACCGCCCCAAATCCAAGGGCCCAACACCCTCTCGACCGCGTCAGATGGTGCACCATCTAGGGACCGCCCCATCTGGGGCGGTCTGCTCAGACCGCCCCAAATTTAATTTGCAACTAGCATTTTTGTGACCCTCTGCTTTTGGCCGCTTGACCGCCTCAAATGACGAATTTGAGGCGGTATACACATATTTGAGAGGGTCTTGACCGCCCCAAATATGCAATTTTCTTGTAATAATTGCCTTTTAGTTGGGAAATGCTCGTTGTCTCTCTAAATAATTCTGCTACAGGAGAAAAGTTATCTATAGAAGCTATCAAGGATAGCTTATCCAATGAGGAGACAAGAAGAAGAAGACAAGAGCACATACTCAAAAACTCATCAGAAGCATTACTTATGGAAGATTGTGGGAGAAGCAAGCAAAGAAACTCTCAAGTCATGATCGGTCATGGTCTAGAGGAAAATTGAAACCTAGAAAAGATATTACTTGTCATTACTGTGCCAAGCCGGGACAGTTCAAGAAAAAGTGCAAAAAACTTAAATATGACAAGTCATATGAAGGGTTTGACGATACTAAAAAGGAGAAGAAGGGTAGTGATGAAAACAACGTCGCAGTGGCTATATCTAGTGATGTATACTTTCTTACTAAAGAAGATTGTGTCAACGTTGTAAGTCAAAACTCGGTTTGGAGCTTAGACATTGCAGCTTCATTTCATGTTATCTCTCGCAGATATATCTTTTTAACATATACAATGGGTATATTTTGGTCAGTTAAGATGAGGAATAAGTCTGAGTCCCTAATTGCTAGCATTGGTGATATCTAGTTGAAGACCAACATAGGTTGTAAGATTGTGCTAAAGATGTGAGGCATATACCTGATGTCTGGTTGAACCTAATTTTAGTTGAAAAACTAGATGAGGAAGGCTATGAGAGAAACTACAAAGGGGGAGGGTGGAAACTCAAGAGATATTCACTACTCCTAGAAAGATGACAAAGAGATCATATGCTTTACAAGACTGTAACACAACACTGCACTAGTGAAAAAAATATGACTGAAGAAATGTCTCCTTCGGAGTTGTGGCACAATAGACTTGGTTACATATGCGAGAAAGGACTTCAAATACTGACTCGACAACATCTGCTTCTAAATATAAAAGACACATCTCTTGATGTATATGTGCATTGTTAGTTGGTAAGCAAACTAGAGTTACATTTAATAGAGCTCCTTCATCTAGAAGTTCACACATACTTGATTTGGTGCATTCTGACGTTTGTTATATGAATGATAAAACTCTATGTGGTTCTATTTATCTTGTTACATTTATTGATGATCATTCTATGAGGGCTTGGACTATTCCTATGGCGCATGACAAAATTCAAGAAATTTCATGTCAAAGTTGAGAGAGAAACTGACAAAAAGTTAAAGTGTGTTCGCGCAGACAATGGTGGAAAATGCAAAGGTCCATTTGGAGAGTACTACAGTATCTTCAGCATCAGACTTGAGAAGATAATTCCTAAGACTCATCTGCAAAATACCATGCTGAGAGAATGAATAGAACAATTGAGGAATGTGTCAGATGTATGTTGTTACATTCTAAACTATCGAAGAACTTTTGGGGTGAAGCATTGGTTACTGTTATTGATCCAATCAATCATTCACCATCAATACCTCTAGATGGTGGTATACCCTGAAGGTTTGGACAGGAAAGAATGAGAGATCAAAATTTGACTGCAAGACAAAAGAGTGTATGTTTCTCGAATATGAAGATGGAGAGTTTGACTACAAATTGTGAGATCATGTTGACAGAAAGTTATTAGAAGCAGAGATTAGTGTTCTTGAAACACCAAACAATTGAAGATCTATCGAAATATAAGGAGCCGACATTATTCAAAGATTATCTAGCTGAATCGAGTTCAGTTGAAGCACCGATAAAAGATGACAGTACTTTAGAAGCTAATCAATATGATAATAACAGTGATACTGATTCATATGTACCTTCAAATAGTCAAGCTAACGATGATGTTGAGCAGCCTATTGAGCAAAATGCACCGAAGCCAAAGCCTCAAGTGAGAAGATCGACGAGATTCAAAATGGTACCCCCTGACTGAGTATGCGTTATTAACTAAAGGAAAACCAACATGTTATGAAGAAGTCTTGTCACATGAGCAGAAGAATGAGTGGATGAAAGTCATGCAGGAGGAGATGCAATCTCTGCATAAGAACAACATTTACAAACTGATGAAGCTAAGGCAAAAGAGTGCTAAAGAACAAATGAGTATTTTGACTAAAAAATGAAGAGAATAATCAACACTCAAGATACAAGACAAGACTAGATGTCAAGGGATTCAGTCAGAAGAAAGGAGTTAACTTTGATGAGATATTCTCACTAGTGGTTAAGATGTCATCAATTCATGTACTTCTTGGATTAGCTAGTAGCAAGAATTTGGAAGTTGAGCAACTTGACATCAAGATAATTTTATTCCACGGTGACTTGGAAGAAGAAATTCACATGGAGCAGCCAGAAGGATTCCAAGTGAAAGGGAAGGAACAATTGGTATGTAAATTGCAAAAAAAACTTATATAGGCTCAAACATGCACCTCATCAGTGGTACAAGAAGTTTGAATAATTCATGACGCAACAAGGATGCAATTAGACAAACATAGATCATTGTGTTTTCGTGAAATATTTTTCACATGATGATTTCATCATTCTATTGCTATATATGATGGCATGCTTATTATAGGTCGTGATAAAAGCAAGATTGATGAATTTAAACAGGAGCTGAGTCAATGCTTTTCCAAGAAACACCTAAGAGAAGAAAAGCACATTCTTGGCATGAGGATCACCCGTGATCGAAAGCAGCGCAAGTTGTGATTATCCCAAGAAAAGTACATTGAGAAAATTTTGAAAAGATTCATTATGAAGAATGCAAAAATAGTTTCATCGCCACTTGCAAGTCACTTCAAGTTGTGTTCTAGATAGTGTCCTACAAATAATGTTGAGAAACAAAAAATGAAGAATGTACCATATGCATCTATAGTTGATAGTATGATGTATGCAATGGTTTGCACAAGGGCAGATATAGCATATGCAGTTGGTGTGGTCAGTCGATTCTTATCAAATCCTGGTAGAGAGCATTGTGATGCAATCAAGTGGCTTCTCATATATCTTCGAGGAACTTTTAAAGTGTGTTTATGTTTTGATGACACAGATCTAGTACTGGAGGGTTATACTGATGCTGACATGGCAGGTGATGTGGATAGTAGAAAGTTTATTTCTGGTTACTTGACGGAATTTGCAGGAGCAACAGTTTCATGGTAGTCCAAGTTACATAAATGTGTTGCACTATCAACAATTGAGGCAGAACATATAGCAGCTACTGAAGCATGCAAGAAAATTATGTAGATAAAGCAATTTCTAGGGGACTTATGCATCAAGCAAGAGGAGTATCATGTTCACTATGATAATCAGAATGTTATACATCTGAGCAAGCATTCTAGTTTCCATTCAAAGTCCAAGCATAATGGTATTCATTATCACTGGATTCATGATGATATCGAAAAGAAGAGATTCTACATTCAGAAGATTCATACTGACAAGAATGTGTCAGATATGATGACTAAGCCTCTACCTAAAGAGAAGTCTGAGTTATGTAGGGAGCATGTAGGTCTAGTGGAGCCCCCAACATAATTAAGAAGGGGGAGTTTGTTAGGTTTATTATTTTATGCGGGCCCGACATAGAAAAGGATTAAAAAAATATTATGAAGGAGTTGGACTTGAAGTCCAACTCCAACACATATTTGCTATAGCTATAAAAGGAAGAGACTTATAGCCGTGAGGGTGCGAGAAAAGATCAAGTTGCCAAGCGAATTTTTTTAGCCGCTGCATGCCTGAGAAAGAGAGAGAAAATTGAGGAGAGAGAAAATATTATTTCGAAGTTCCATTTGGAGGTGAGTTTTGATCCGTTTTCGATAAAACTTCTGGCACAAATTCTCTATAGACTTCTCATCAATCTCTTGTATTCCGATGAGATCGTTCTGACACTTATCTCATTATTCAAAGAGATATTCTACACAATTCAAGATTAATTCTTGAGACTTTTATATTTGTATTCCTCTGCTGAGATCACATAAGAAATTTTATATCATACTTTTTCATAATAAAGATTTATTGTTCGCTCCCGTAATTTTTTTCTCTCACATTGAGAGATTTTTGACATAAATCTTGTGTGTCTCTAGTCTGATTTAATTCTCTATTATTGTCATTATTTCATTTAAATTTATGCATTAAGGGAAAATAGGAACATTCCACAAATATTTGTTCAATATTTTCCCAACACTTAGCTAGTTATCACTTGTTCTTCACTTATTGTATTATTTTCCCTTTTAATTGTTGACCTTCACTTAGTTTCTTCACCTATTCTCACCTTTTCTCACAGTTGGAATGAAGGCATCCATATCTCAAATGTGTGTTCTCTTCTTTCTTAAGGCCATGGTCAAATATACAAGGCAATATAAGTCGGTTAGTGTATGGATAAGAGAGGAGCTAAGGGAAATAGTATGATTGGTTAAGAAACTGACTTGCAATTAGCAAAGATAGCTAATGTAGTAAGTAGTTCACATATATAGGTAGGTTAGGTGAGGGGCAATATAAAATATGTTAATTATTTAGTTATATGAATTAGCTTAGGACTAATTAACTTAATCAACTTAAAACTACTTAATCTTTGATTAATTAATTAATCCCAAATACATATTTGGCAATATAAATAAATTCTTTTACCTTAGGTTACGTAATGAGTATTTATCTAAATTTAGTTTGTAATTAAGATAATAACTCATAAACAAATAAAATATCATAGTTAACTTAAACTTGATTCCAACTAGAGTAATTAATTCAATTTAAATTCTTCATTATGTGAATTACTTAAGATGTAATTATTTATGATATTACATCCTACCATCCTTAACAAAAAAAATTCATCCTCGAATTTAAATAATTAAGGACTTACCAAACAAATGTGGAAACTCTTTACACATTTCGCTCTGGAGTTCCCAAGTGACTTCTTGTCCATGGTGATGTTTTCATACTATTTTCACCATAAGAGTCATTTTACTCCGTACATTATGTTGTTGATACTCTAAAATCTTAATTGTAGCTTCTTGTAAGTCTTATTATCTTTAACATTAGGTTCTTCTATTATTATCATATGTCATTTATCAGGTTGATACTTTCTCAACGTCAACACATGAAAGTCATTATGGAGACTCAAATAAACTAGACACAATGCAAGCTTATAAGCCGCTTCTTCAAAAGTATCTCAAGTGGGCCAAAATTTTTAGGACTTAGTTTGCCCTTTTTACAAAATTTCATTACACCCTTAGTTGGTGATACATTTAATAACACATGATCACCCACTTTGTAACTTTGTTCTTTCCTTTATGCATAACTTTTCTTCTTACTTTGAGTTGTCAACATTTTCTTAGAATATCAATTTGTTCAAGTTATGCCTCCACAATGTCTGACCTAATCAACTGTCTTTCTCCTATCCCACTCCAACACATGGGAGAACAATAAGGTCCATCATCTAAAGCTTATGTGGTGCCCTTATAATACTAAAATTGTAGCTATTATTATGTGCAAACTCTATTAATGGTAGTTGTTTATCCAACTATCAGACCACTCCAAAGATCACACACGCGATATGTCCTCAAGAGTCTAAATTGTCCTTTTGGTTTGTCCATGAGTTTAGGGATGAAAGTTGTACTAAACTTCATTTTTGTACTAAATTCATCTTGAAATCCTCTTCAAAATCTAACTATAAAGCAAGGATTTCTATCTGACACGATAGAAAATGAGACACCATGTAGTCTCGCTATTTCTTTGACATAGAGCTCAGTAAGACTCTAAGAAGGTTAATTATTTCTCATAGGTAAGAAGTGAGTTGATTTTGTGAGTCTATCTACAAATACTCATATGGTATCACAATTTTTTTTGTCCTTGGCAATCCCATAATGAAGTCCATAGTAATATATTCTCATTTCCACTCGGGTAGCTCCAAAGATTGAAGTAACCTAGATTCGTCCTTTGATACTCAATCTTAACATATTGGCAAACAAGACATTTGGAGATAAATTCTGCTATTTCTTTCTTAATACTTTTTTCTACAAGAACTTTCAATGAAAATCTTTAACATTTTTTTTATTACCAGGATGAATTGAAATCTTTGATTTGTGTGCTTATTTCATAATATCATATTTTAAAACTTTACTTCCTGGAACTCACAAACGATTCCTGAATCTTATGGCAAGGTCTATACTCAAAATAAAATCTAAAGTTGATCTTTTACACAGTTTCCATATCGCTAAATGTTGGATATGCACTTTGTGCTTGAATTATTTTGTTTGCCAAATCAAATTGTATTTCCAATGTGTCATTAACAATATTTTCCTCTAACTATGGTTGGATTCCATTGAACTATATTATCCAAGAGATTCCACTCACAAATTTTCATCTGACCATTAATGCTTCTCATTTTCGACTTAATGCATCTGTCACTGTATTAGATTTATCTGGATGGTATATAATAGAAAATTCATAATCCTTTAAAAATTTTAATCACCGACATTGTCACATGTAAAGCTCTTTTTGATCAAAGCTATGATTCAAACTCTTATGGTTTGTATATAACTCAAATTGTTCTCCATATAAATAATGTCGCTAAATTTTCAAGGCGAACACCATTGCAACTAACTCCAAATCATGAGTAGGGTAATTTCCCTCCATATATCTAAGGGGTCAGTCGAGAGTAGTTTCATAATTTTTGAAGCATCGTAAGATACATTACTCATATAGTAAACTTTCAATTACTTAAATCACAACTAAAAGGAGTGTTCTCCATCATAATTTCACAAGCCTATAATATTTAATTTAATTTCCTACTAATCAAACCAACTTAGTTATTTGTCTTTAAACCTCATATCCAGAAGTTCAAATCATCACAAAACCAAAATAGTTGGATCCACCTCATAGCTTAGCTAGTTATCATTTGTTCTTCACTTAGTGTATTCTTTTCCCTTTTAATTGTTGACCTTCACTTAGTTTCTTCACCTATTCTCATCTTTTCTCACGGTTGGAATGAAAGCAACCAAGTCAAAAATTTGTGTTCACTTGTTTCTTAAGGCCATGGTCAAATCCAAGTCGGTTAGTGTGTGGATAAGAGGGGGCTAAGGAAAATAACGTGATTTGTTAAGAATTTGACTTGCAATTAGCATAGATAGCTCATGTAGTAAGTAGTTCACATATATAGGTCGGTTAGGTGAGGGGCAATATAAAATATATTAATTATTTAGTTATATGAGTTAGCTTAGGACTAATTAAATTATTTAACTTAATCCTGCTTAATCTTTGATTAATTAAATTAATCCCAAATACATATTTGGCAATATAAATAAATCCTTTTACCTTAGGTTACCTAGAGAGTAATTATATAAATTTAGTTCTTAACTAAGATAATAATTGACAAAAAAATAAGATATCATAATTAATTTAAACTTGATTCCTGCTGGAGTAATTAATTCAATTTAAATTCTTAATTATGTGAATTACTTAAGATGTAATTATTTATATATTACAGGTTAGGTCGCAACTAAACTATTCAAACTATCCCAATCAATTCAAATAATATTATTTTAATTTTTTTTCTCTTTCTTTAATTTGCTCACTTTCTCACTCAGTCTTTAAATTCAATTTGTTTATTTTCCTTTAAAAAGAATATCATTTTTATATTTATATTCTTAACACTCTCTCTTATATGTGAGTGATGAGAACTTTGGTCCAACCTATTGAAAAGACTCCCACTCCAAAAGATCATAATAGTGAAATTCCACCAATCACATGGACCACTAAGAGAGAAAATAGTTTTAAGTATTTGTGACATATAGACCCACTCTGATATCATATTAAATTAGATGAGCTATCAACCATTCTAAAAACTTAAGCCATTATAAAAAAATAACATCTTTATATTTGTATTTTTAATATTTCTCTAGACTACTCTTTTTCTCCATCCTAAAGTTTACCATTTTCTTTTTTCTCTAATAACCTTATTTTATTTTTAATATTTGTTGGATATTGACTATAATTCCTGAAGGAGATTAAATTTGAGTGATTGTTATAGCCTATTTATTTTCGACATTATTTCCTATTTACTTCGTATTTTGTTTATGATCTCTACGGTTTGAGGTTTTCTAATTGTTGTAGGAGTATATGATTTAAGAAGTTATAAAAAAGAGGGAGATATAATCTCAATTCATATGGGTTAATTGCATATGATATTCTTAGGAAGAAATCTCATGTGGGATGGCTTGCACCGTCCATTTGTCAATGAGTCCGAGAGAGGATCTTAAGGTTCTTTGTAGGCTCTCTAATTTTTCAGTTAAGAATAAATTTTGTTTTTATTCAAGGGCGTATCCTAGTTAGGAATGAACTTGATTAAATCATTGTGTCCTCTTCCACATTTTGATTTCTTCTCTCTTGCTCGATATATGTATCAAATTGGCAATAAAGCTATGTATTTTGGTACAATTCGTAATAAAAATAGTATTAGAGTCAGGTTTAATGATGACCCTCAAGAATCCTTAATCATTAGGCAAATAAAAATACGCCAAAATAATATATGTAAATGGAGATAAATTCACGATAGAAGATAGGCTAGCGCGACATTGGTGCTTATAGCCTCATGGGCATGCATCGTCACATTTTCTAATGGTGCCTTGGCGAGCAACGCCACATTGGCATGCGTCACCGGTGGGTTGGCACCACATAGGTACACGATGCTACACGAGCAGGGCACACATCATCGAGGGGTCAAGCACGGCATGGGCATGCGCTGCGTAGGCAAGACACAAGTTGTTGCACAAACATGGCACCATGCTGCACGAGAGTTGTGTGAGATGTGGCGCTCACCACATGTGATATGGTATGAATACCTAGATTAGCCAAGCTGGTTGCATTCATCTAAAATTTTTGGGGCGTTGCTTTGAATGTTCAGGCGGGCCTCATCTGTATGAATATTTGGATGAGCCATGTCCATATGAATATACGATGTGGGCCAAGCAAATAACATCCATTCATATGAATCTTTGGGCATGCACAAATATGTAATAGAAATTTCACAATAGATGTAGGAGTTTAAGATTTAAAAAGCTATAAATGAGGGAGAGATGTAACATCAATTATATCCCCATATATGATCCTTATGAGTTAATTGTCATATGATACTCTCAAGGTGAGATTTCATCTGGGGCGACTTGCATTGCTCATTTGTCGATGAGCTCAAGAAAGGATATTGGGGATCCTTGGTTGCTCTCCTTATGGAAGGCTCGAGGGTATTTCTGTGACTTTCTAATTTGAATTAATTTTATTTATGTAGGATGACACATCACAATTATGGGCGTACTTCATTAAATCTATATACCTTTTTGCGTGTGATTTCTTTTCTCTAGCTTAATTTTTGACAAGATTGTTATATTTTCTTTCTTTTAATGTATTCATTTTCTATCACTTTGGCATCCCTATCGTGCTCTCATTCATCCTCCTCCATCTTGATAAATCCATTCGAACCACTGAAGTTACATTCGCTACCGACTCTGCCAAAAAATAGTAACCAACGAAATCACATGCCATCTTTCTCTTTCGATCGAGGAGGAAAATAAGCTCATGAATTCCTTCTCTATTGTAGTTGTTGTGTTTGTTGTTGTCCCCATCGAGGAACTATCATTAGCAAAATCACTCCATTTCACTCTGTGCACCAGAGGTCAAGAATGTTGATGCGAAAAATGCTGAACACGCAAATCAAAATGCTAGCAAGTGCACTAGTCGAACAAGTAATAAAATGAAAGAGTAGAGTGTCGAACCCACGAGGAACTATAAACTTGTCTAATCCTAGAGGTTAATAGGAGACAACATTGTTTTCAGGTTGATTAAATTCTAAAAACAGAAAAGTAAAACTAACATAAACTAATACTTACAGAAATAATAATTGATGACTAGGGCCTAGATGAAACATGAGAGTTATACGCATTGATAGTTCTCACAGAAGTAATTGAACTTTCAGATTTTTATACTTTCTTTCAGATGAATT
>LTAE01015321.1:0-10504 GCA_001647135.1 Pontederia paniculata
TTGTATATATAAAGTGTAGTTGTATAAGTGAAGGAAATTAATCCACATATAGTTATATGCCATAATTAGAGCAAATAGAGAAAGTTAATAATATGTAAACGTAAGAATGAAGAAAGAGACTTTAGTAATTATTAAATAGCTAGAGAGAGAAAATAATGTTTTATCAACAATTAGTAAATGGTATAATGAATGTTAAAACATAATTTTTTTCTATTATTAATTAATGTATGTAATTGATTAAGTTATGATAAACTAAATGAGAACTAGGGACATATACATATAAGATTTAATTCATTTAAAAAATCAATAAATCTTTTTTTAGTAATTACTTAATATATTAACCTGAGTTATAGTAAGGAACCTATGAGTGGCTAGAAAAATGATAACAATTAAATAATATTAAGTAATGATGGCAAGGTATAATTTAATAACTATTGATGAATGGAATCTATGTATCAAATAATAAGGGTTAATTCAAATATAAATAACATTGGATTATCAAATTAACATTACTTAATAAAATTGAAAATTTTCAAATATTAGATATAGTAATATTGAAGCATAATTGGTAGATTTGTAATTTAATTATATAATTATGTATATGAGGCACTAATAAACCTAAACGAATAATTGATTAAGTTTTCAGTTTGAGAACTTGCTCGGACGTGAAAGATCTGACGATGTCATTGTAGCCGAGGTGGGTAAATTTTTCGTAAATCTATATATCTATATCGTATTTGATCAGTTTGTTATATATTCTCCTTATGATTAATTGTATAAATTAATGATTTGATTGTCTTTGGAGTTAAGTAATAAATGTGAAATTCGATTTTTTTTTATTTTCTTGTGGATTTCATGCATTTGACTTCTCGAGATTTATGGATAATGTTTATATGAATGATATCAACTTATAACTATTTCTATAATTGTGTGCCATAAATCTTGAACGAGATTCATGTTTGAATTTAAAAACTATTCTGAAATAGTATCTTGATATGTATATGTCATTCATGCGCTTCAGAGCATGCATAATGACTCACATTGAAGTGAGGTATGATGATGATGATGGTAGCTCTCTCTCATGCGGACGAACAATGACTACAGGATCAAGATGGTCATCAATCATGACGAATCATGCTCGCGAATGACGAGGATATGTCATGACAAATAGACATGCCTTTTGCATAGCATATTTCACTTGGCATATGGTTTGCAAGTGCATTTTTTTTAGAATTTAGGTATTTTATGATGATTTTTGAGACGTGATTTTTCGTTTGATTCACTTTTCAGATTATTTTGATAATACAATTCATCTATTCATGTTCACTCCTCTATTTTTATTATTTTTATAGATGGGGAGAAGAATATACTCCTTGAGAATGAATGACTATTTTACATGATCATGAAGTCATTAAAAAAAATAATTAGGATTGTGTATATAAGAAACAGAGAGAATGAATCATATTATTCTTGTCATTAACATAGACTTTAGCCATTTTTTTAACTCTTTGTGCCTATTTTATCACCATTACGATGGATTATCATGAATTCTCATTTGGAGAATTCGACTTTATTATTTTGATACGATGAGGATATGATATGGGCTTGACATTAATATTTTTATACATTTAACACATTATTAGATTTTTAACAAAGATCATGTGCTAAAATTTTTGACAAATTAAAGAATTATTCTATTTAAACAATCGATTATTAAAGTTTAAATTTAATTAGTAGAATGTTGGTAGTGTCCCTTGTGGCACTTCGACGACGAGGTGACACTCATCATTCTTCTTCATAACACCATAAATAATTATTTTATCATCGAAATTATTAAACTCTAAATCGTCTCACATTGATAATGGCATAAAATAAGATTGATCGAATATTTTAAAATATATTATTTTTATCACTACGATAACTCAAGATTCTAAGAATATCATTTTTGTCGCTTTATGAATGAATTGGATAATTCTCCTCTTGTGTGGTTTTACAAGTCTCAAATATTGGAATCATATTACAAATAGGACCAATTTAGTTAATGAATAATAATTTAGTATTAATGAATAATCATATTAAAAGAAATTGAACTATGGATAATAAGAATTCAATGTGATGCTTCCTACTTATTGTGATTATCAAACTTAATTTAGATAGTTTTAGAGTTGACCTTTCTTTTTCTTTTTCTTCATTAAAATGTCAATTCTAAAACCATAGCGAAAATGTCATTAAAATGAATAATCATTAAAATGTGATGCTTCCTACTTATTGGAAAAATATATTTTTTTTTTTAAAAAATCAAGTTTAAAAAGATAGCGAAAATGTACCCGCAGAACTTGCTTCTGAAAAATAAAAGAAATATGTTTATAAAACATGTTTAAAGTTGTTAGCAAGTTGCTTTTAAGCTCATAAGGTTAATAATCCAATGGTGAGATTTTTCTAAATTGGTACGGATATCAGTCCGGCTAAATACCCTTAAAATTTTCAAAAGACGACAGTGATTACATTTTAAATTTGTTACTGTAGAGTCCACAATTATTTTATTGTATGAATTGGTAAAAAGAAATGCTAAAACATTAATTTTAAATTGCAATCTTTTAATTATTCAAACGAACTATTTGGATACCTTTATATCTCAAAAAGCTCATTTCAAAAATTTATTTTTTATAATTAAAAATTTATCAAAATAGTTATTTGGATATTAAAAATGAAAAAAAATATTATCTTTAAGAATTATAATATTTTTAATGAAAAAAAATATTTTCTTTTTTCTCATTCTTCTTTTTTATTGCTCTTTATCTATTTCCATATTTGACGATCTGTCATATTTAATTATATTTAAATTTAAATTCAATCATTTAAATTTTATTTATTTTTATTTTGAATCTACATTTATGTTGAGAAATTATCATTCATTACTCAATTCAAAATAATATGAATATATTGTAATAAAAAATAATATGTAAAAAAATGTAATTCTATAAAAAATTGTAATCAATATTTTATTTTCATTATGATTCAAATATGGCTTAGTAAATTATTCATTGGTCCAATTTGTCGCATATTAAATTCTTTAACGTTTTCGACCCAAAAAAAAATTCTGTAAATCTAAAAAAACAAACTCCAAATGATATATTTTTTATAACACTATAATGATCTCCACCTCAATTAATAAACACCTTAACAAATAAGTTATCCATCCATGAGGCTACAGTTTCTTGTGGTTTCCGCTTTATCAGATAAAATATACGCGGCACTATTAACTCAAAATATTATTATTATTATTTTATTAAAATCCTTTATTTAATCTAATTTTTTTTTTAACTTACAATACTTTGAGCTTGCAGAATACGAAATCACAAACCATACAATCCGGCCAAATATCTATACATACCAATCAAATTCCTGCGACCAGATGGGTCCCACAGAACAAATCTATGCAAATATCGTGGCAAATCTCCTTCGAGATCCTTCGCTCCGCTCACGAAGCTTTTCAAAATCTCTGGATTCCGCTCGACTTCTGCGCCGTCAACCTTTTCTTAGCCCTCCCTCCTATAAATACGTACGCGAACCACCCAACAAGAAATCCGCAAACTGAAACAAATCTGTTCTGTTGGACGACTACTACTACGCCTCCGACCCCTGGAGCGCCTTCTACCCCGCCGGGCCTCTGTCTTACAGCCGTCGCCGTCCTTTCATGCCGACGCCGGCTACCCCGCCGGGCCGTCCCGTCCCTTCGCGTGCCCTTGCTCCGTCTCTGTCACCTGTCCTGGCTCAGAAGCCCAGGGTCGTCTCCGTTCCCGTCCGATACGTTGGTGTGGAGGGCCAGGACAACCGCAGGACGGCTGCGATGGGCTTGAGTCCATCAGAGGCAGCTACGAGTATCCAGAGGGTGTTCCGCGGGTTCTTTGTCCGGAGGATGATGGAAAGGGTGTCCCAGATCGCCGCCCAGGTCGACAAGATCGAGGACATAATAGCGTCTGATGCGGAGAGGGATAAGATCCGGTCGGAGCCGATGGAGAGACTGCTGGTGGTTGAGACGCTGGGCGCGCTGCTCCTCTGGCTGGATTCGGTAGTCGGGTTTAGGGAATACCGCCGGAAGTTGATCCGGCGGGTGATCCGGTTGTATGGGATACTAGACTCCATTCTGGCCGCTATGGACGAATAACCTTTTTATTTTCTATAAAATTTTATCTTATCTTTAGTCAGCGTGAAAATTACTGAATATTAAATTGTTACAGTTGAGATTATTAAATTAGGGGATATTTGACATTACTCATGTTGATTCATGATCTCTACTAATACTTATGCATATGAATTTAAATAATTTAATATATTTTTTTAGTTTTTATATTTTATAAACTTTTTTTAATGGACACATGACGGCAAACATGCGATAAATACTTTTTATTTACTAAATTTCTTTTAAATATTAATTAATTATTTATTCTCCTTGTTTATTATTCTTCATTTAATATAGTATAGACAATTTAAATAAAATGTTTTGTTTTAATAAATTAATCATTTCATTTGTTAATTATGTTTTGTTATATATATATATATATATATATATTTATACATACATATATATATATATATATATATAAAGTTTAATTCTAAAAGGTCGGTACTTATATATTATATAGTTAATTTTTTTACTTATATATTATATAATTTAATTAAAGAATATTTAGTTACATGGTTATTCTAAGCAATCATAATCATCATCATGTTGTATTCTACATATTAATTAAATTATTGAATTTAAAAAGTTTTTAGAGTTTCTTAAATATGTATAATGTATTTTTTGCTCCCATTGCATAAATATATTTTTTTTAGTTTTTATATTTCATAAGTTACTTCTTTTTGCAAATGACGTATTCTTCTTGCTTACTACTATAATTTTAATATAGTATTGATAGATAATTAGTTATTAGTTTAATATTCACTACCTAATCTAATTATTATATATAAGCAATTTAAATGATATGTTAAGAACCACCTATGCTCTACTGATTAAAGAAAAATAAGCTAAGCAAAAATAAAAATATTAATTTACAAATAAAAAATAGATGTCAGCAAAAATAATATCACATAAATTAAGAAGAGAGAAAGTGAAGGGATATGACTTCAAGTTATTTATTCTGCCATTATGTAAATAACTGCTTAGTTACTAACTAACCACCCACTACATATTTAGTTTGTTGTTACTTTATAACCACTACCTAATTTATACAGTATTATATATTAATTTAAATAACATGTTAAGATATATATATATATATATATATATAGTTCCACACATCGTATTTTGTTATTTTTTATTCACATATTTAGATTATTTTTATTTTCTAATGTTATTGTTATTTCTTAAAATAAAATGTTTTATTTTATTCACATTCTTCTTAATACTCTCTTTTTAATATATTGCCCATATAAAAAAAACAACATTATAAATATTTTTAAATGTCTATCACTGCAAAGTAATAAAAAAAATATAGATTACAAAACATTTATACTTTTGCATAAATAATAATTTAGTAAGAAACAAACTTAATATAAAATAGTTATAAACAAATATGTATAAGAAATTCATAGAATACAAACTAATACCAAAGAGTCTAAGAAATTCAATATTTTATAAATTTAACTCACAATCAACTATATTTTAAAATAACAATAAGATGTTGTTATTAGTTAACGTAAGAAATAAATTAAATATAAAAAGAGAGAGAGAATTATATCTTCTTTTTCAAAAAGAGAATTAAAAAATAAATCAAGAATAAATTATCATTTAGATTATGATACATGAATGTACAATTAAAATTGAAATCAATTCTTAACTCAATTCATTTTTTTATGATCATGAGATTTTATTCTTGATCATAATTAAAAAAGAATTAAGTAGAGAATTGATTGTAATTAAAATTATAGAGAATTAAGTAGAGAATTAAGTAGAAGATTGGAGAGAAGAACATAGATGACATTATGTTCTCTTCATGTATATAAGGTGAGAGAAAATAGTTACATAAAATTTTCTAATCGTTTATTCATTTTTTCTCTTTATTTTTATATTTAAAAAATGAGGAACATGTGTCATTTCATGAATGTGCCAAATGTCATCTCCTCCTTCAAAACTTTTTGTTTTTACTACAGTATAGATTGTAGCTAAGATACCTTTATGTCCTCTTCTTTTTCTTCTCATGTATAATGGAAAAGTTTATCTTTTGCAACTTCCCTTTAATAAAGGAACTTCTATGCTTCAAATTATGGTCTTCTTTATTTCAAAAACTAACAATACACATATCGCTAATGGCGACAGTATTGCCCTCGCTTGATGTCTTCAAACTGCTAAAGTCTAAGCTAAGCATGATTTTTTTTGTATCATACTATTTAAAATATCTCAACATAAATCCAAGGGCTCACTTGGATATATTATTAATTATTTCTTTTAATTCATCATATTATCATATTTAATTATAATTAATAATATTATTTCTATAGTAATTTAAATTTACATCCTCAAAATTAAGGTAGCATTTATCTACCTCTTGAAATAGCTAAGATAGCATTCATCTACCTCCTGAAATAACAATCATAAAAGGTGTTTTTTTAGATTATTAGTATACTACAATATATTTTGATACAATGATTAATTTAATTAAACTTTTAAAATATTTATATTTTATCAAAAAGATAATATTGTCCAACAACTAATTACTTAAGATTATTTTACAAATAATTGATAACATAAATTTTATATATTTTGTCCAACTCATATTTTTATCTCAAAAAATATTTAGTCAAATTTGAGTCTTGTTGATATAAATTACTATACTTATTTGAGACCTAAGAACATGTACATACATACTAGTTATTATGCTATAAGAATAGATTATTTTCATCATTGATTCTAGTCTGATATTGTTAAAAAATATTTTTTTTCTCAAAGATAGATGAGTTTGGGGTTAATACGCGCTTTTGTTTATACAAAATAATGTATTAATAAAGTAACATTTTTTATAGTATTTCAATAATTTCATATTTATCAATTAAATTATAGTTTATGTACTTAACAAATACTATAATATGATAATATTCGTAATTTATAAAGTGATAATATATTTTAGTGGTGATTTAAATGATCAATTAATAAAAATGAGCAATGCACCAAATGACCTTAACTGATATAATAACAGATAACTTGATAATTATATGATTATACAATATTAGTTAAATCTCATGACGGAACATTATAAGTTCATGATTATAACAATGAATGTAATAAGGCATAGCTCATTTCATTCTTCTACTTTAACTTGGTATTAGAGCAGGATGAATGTCCAACCCCCACTTCACCATATTCATATATTGTCATCCTTATCACCAACACATCAACGACACAAAATTACACGTTTTCTTTTCCTCAAGTTGGCCCCCCACAAATTACTTGATGTGGAAAAACTTAGTTTCGCCTCTCTTGAACATATTTGACCTTGAGCCTCATGTCTTTGGCGCATCAATTTGTCCTCCAATTTTTTTTGGCCTACTCATCCATAGTACCCTACAACCTTTCGGACTTCATATTCATCATTTTTTAAAGCAGGGGTAAGGGATCTCTTTTCTGCAACGAAAAAAAAAATCCGCGGAGCAGATTTGACTCGGCACAACCTAACGATATATCCAATACCAATGATTTGTGCCTACCGCCTTTCAAATATCATACTTCTTTCTACTAAAAAAATATTTTTCGTGTTTCAGAATACGATTAATCAACATGTTAACTAATCGATTACGATAAATTGGATTGGATTTTGTAGTTTTTTGGGCATTGAGAAGGAAGGACACTTGAAGAGGCGAAAGGCCATGGGGAGAGAAAGCGTCTGTGATCCATAGATTTCCGATCTTGAAATCGTATCCAAGCTTTGTGGCTAGTCTGCTCTCTTTGGACTTTTCAAACTTAGCAAACTGAAACATCTGAGTAGCTAAAAGAAGGAAAATCAACCGAGACCCCATTAGTAGCGGCGAGCGAGAGCAGAACAAGGGTTTGAATCAAAAGAAATGCGAAGCGGTTTCATTCGATTTGTTGTGGATTGGATGATGGAAAAACCAGCAAGATGCCACATATGGTGTCCCTCACTCCCTGATAATAGCTTCCGAAGAGGTCCTTTCTATCATAGTGGGTCTCTCCTCCTCCTTTGTTGTGTGGGATGATGCTCTTCACCAAGCCCTTGTTGTGCCATCTCACACACATGTGGTTCAAATCACCATGCAACTTCACAATATGAATATAGAAGATTCCACCAATTCACAATATCTACATGACGCTAAGTATCTCGTCGATGAACTTGTTGTGGCCAACCATGCCATCCCAATTCCTTCCTTTAATGTCATTATTCTTAATGATCATGATAATGATTATAGTAATACTATCTCAAGCCTGGTTGCACGCCCTAATCTAATATCATATGTTGAACTTTAAAGCATATTGACTATCATGAAATTTGGATCAAGCATAATTAACACCTACCTCTGTTGTGACTTCAGTCCAGAAGCTCATGCAACTTCACCAGCGAACGTGGTCGTGGGCATGGATCATCGCAACCTATGTCTTATTTGTGGAGCTCTAGGCCATAGCTCTTGCAAATGTCGCTTACGACATCCAAACTCCCTCCATTCTTCTCAACCTGTTATGTGCCACCTTACAATTACTGTGGCGTCACATCCAACATTTGTCGGGCGAGCTCTTCCCTCATCACATTCCATGAATGACGTGCATCCGAGATCTCCACTTCTTCAAGCCTATGCTACTGCTCCACCTTTACTTGGATCTTACATGGACTGGATTGCTGACACTAGAGGCATGCATCACTCCATTCGATACGTTCAATTTCTATTTGCCGTTGAACCTTACACTAGTAGTGACACACTTCAGGTTAGCAATGGTATATCTTTTCATATTTCCCATGTTGCTTCCTCCTATATTCCTTCAATACCTCGCTCTTTATTTCTACATTAAGCATGTGCCTACTCTTACACAATCATTGTTATATGTTTCCAAATTCACTAAATATAATAAAAAAAGTTAATTTCATCCATTTCATTTTATTGTTAAGGATCTCTCAACACATGTGCATCTACTTCATGGATGTGTTAATAATGGTCTATATCGCCTTCTTTTGCAATCTGGGTCATTGATGTCTCCTAGTCATGTTTAGTTACATTCAGCTTATTCCCGGATCAAGGTTTGGTAATCCAATACTTACTCCAACTTCCTTAATCCATTGAGATCAGCTTACTCCTAAAAAACCCATGAACTTGATGATCCCATCTTTTTTCTTATTCTTGCATTTAGTGTTGTGGGGGGCCATACATCCAAAATAAAGGCCTTTTGGTTAAAAAGTGGAGAACAAGACCTTAATCTCGATCTTATTTTCAACCAAACAAGTCCCTAGTGTCATCCCAACATAATATCAAACTTCATACCATTGGCATGCACGTCTGGGGCATCATGCTACTATCATAATCAATCATCTCATCCACTGCCATCAAACCTCGACCTCCTACCAAGACTCGTGCGACTTACCTATATGGAAAATCTACTCGTCTCTCCTTGTCTGCTACCAACACTCAAGTCAAGCACCACTTCAACTTGTCTTTGGGGATGTCTGGGTCTCTCCCCAACGTTGTGTTTGTTAATAGTCATAGATATTTTCTTTTAGTAGTCATATTAAGTCCAAATCTAATGTAATGTCGACCTTTAAATATTTTCAATCATTTATTTAACAATGTTCTAATTCCAAAAATTATTGCATTTCAATTACATAATGATGGAGAGTTTTAGCTCTCAAAATTACTTTCGATAATATGATGCCTTACATCGTTTATCATGTCCACATACCCATGAACAAAATGGCTCAACTGTACTCATGAACAAAATGGTGCGGTTGAATGAAAGATTAGATACATTTTAGATGCAAGACTTACTTTGTTTGCTCATGCTTCTGTACCTCACAAGTTTTGGCATTTCTCTTTTGAAATTACAACCTTTCTCATTAACTGCATACCCACTTTCGTACTTCAAAATGTGTCACTCTTTCAAAATTTATTTGGTCTACTTCTAGACTATAAGTCTCTCTGCATTTTTGGGTGTGCCACATATACCCTTATCTCCGACCTTATAACCATTACAAGTTTGAATTTCGCACCATGATATTTGTCCTCCAATCTTGGCAACCGTTGATATGCTCCTAAAACTGAAAATTTATATATTGCTTGTCATCTCCGCTTCGATGAGAACTCCTTTCCCTTCAAGGTTATATATGTATCTTCACAAAGATCACTTTATGCATCGTCCATCTCTCCATGGCTCGATGTTCCTATTATACCAGTTCACCAACCTTCCATCATCTCTTCCTCGGACATCTTACCATCAATCGCTACAAGTGTCATCTCCATCCTCAATCGACGACTCCTAGCATTCATCTACAACAAATTACACTTT
>LTAE01015322.1:0-10504 GCA_001647135.1 Pontederia paniculata
TAGCAAGAAGCAAAACTCAATTGCACTCTCCATAACTGAAGATAAATATATAGTTGTTGGAAATTATTGTGCCCAACTGTTGTGGATGAAATAACAACTTCTAGACTATGGCATAACATTTTAAATTATGTCATTAAAGTGTGATAATACCCGTGCAATAGAAATGACTAAGAATCATGTGCAACATTTCAGAACTAAGCACATTGATTTAAGATATCACTTCATTAGAGAACATGTATCACTCAAAACCATCTCTATAGAATATGTCCCAACTGAGAGACAGCTAGTTGATATATTTATAAAATCCTTGGGAGGAGATAGGTTTAATATGTTAAAGAGAGAAATTGGGATGTTGGACTTAGGAACTTAATAAACAACTTAACTTATTGGTGACTTGTCTATGCAAGTATCACTAATTAAAGTTGTAAATTGATTGTGTTGCATAACACATACATGATAATATTTTCATTCTATTTTTTCCTAGATATCTACCATAAATGAAACTATGGAAAA
Source organism: Pontederia paniculata (assembly GCA_001647135.1). Classification (NCBI taxonomy): domain Eukaryota; kingdom Viridiplantae; phylum Streptophyta; class Magnoliopsida; order Commelinales; family Pontederiaceae; genus Pontederia; species Pontederia paniculata. The sequence goes on from LTAE01015322.1 coordinate 514, forward strand.
CCTCGGGTAGTGAATGATAAGGTAATTAAGTATCAGGATGATCGCAAAACTTTGGACGTCCGCTCCTTACACTTCGGGCGTCCGAAACACATTGTTGATATCTAGTGATCCCAAGCAGTGGACGCCGATTAAAAATCTTCGGGCGACCGATATAAATACTCTACCAAGGACCGGTCAACCATTCTATAAACCAAAGGTGTTCTATGTTTTGAAAACCTTATAACACTTCGAAGTTCGAACGTCCATTGTCCACACTTCGGATGATCGAAGTTGATCCATGACTCAAGACCAGTTTAAGTATAGGGCCTCCACTGATATCATAGGACGAGAACTACGACTATAACATGACACCCCTACTACGTCGATCGACCTATAATCTCCTTCGGGCAATCGATGTTGAGAATAATTATATATAGTGGGTCACCCTTAACCGTCTTCATCTTTGGAATATTCTCAAAGGGCGACCCTTCGTGTTCTTTCACCTCCTTCCCTCCAAGCTGCTTTCAAACCTCTTGTGATCTTCAGCATCCTGGAATCGATCAAAATTTTCTCAAACAAGGATTCAAACATCTAGGTAAACCTAAAACATCATCTCTATGCATCGTTAATATGGAGTTCTAGGTTTTACTATCTAAGTTCTAACTAGATCTAAACTTTGTTGTGAATGTTGTTCATTCTTTACAAAATCAAATCTTTTATATTTCTTTCACTACTCTAAGTTCCCCCACACTTGTCAGTTCGATTTCGACCCTTTCCTGGTTCCTTGCTATTCGATTTCTGTGTTCTTCCTTGCCTCTTTTGAATCATGTCGCCCATCAAGAAAGTGGCTCAAAAATAAAAACTCGTAGAAAGAAAACAAAGAGAAACGTCATCTTCCTCTATTCCACAAAAGAGAGTTGACACGAGGGAACCCTCTGTCCAACCATCAGAACCTTTTCTTGATAATGATCAAACAACCAAAACTCCTAAATCACCTGAAATGTCCTTCAATCACCCTAAATTCATTAGCGAGATAATTCTGAATCATTATGTAACTCTCTATAATGAACACCGATTAATTGAACCACAACACTCTATTGACTGGGAAAGTCTTCAACTTTTGAGTCTCAAAGAAACGTTTGAACAATGTGACTAGCTCAAATTCGTTGACCTCGATGAATCAGTTCATCCCTATGTTGTCAAACAGTTTTATGCAAATTTAACCTATGATGACATCCATCTTGAAATAAAAACCTATTTGCACGACAAGCATTTTTCCATGACCGTGTCTAGATTAAACGAGACCCTAAATACTCCTGGCTTCCCTCACATAAATCTTGCTCCAATGCATTGGTCTCACACCACCTACACTCAAAATCAAGTTGCACTAGTTGTCAGTGGAGGAAAAGTTGATACTTTCGTTCAAGGATCCTTTCACAAGTATCTCTCCCCCATCATGAAAGTTGTCCATCACATAATCACTCATGTAGTTCTTCCTAGAGCTGGTCATTACACTGGAGTAAATCTCATTGATTTAGATGTTCTTGCACACCTTGTAGATCATGTAGCCCTTAGAATTTCACTAGAAAATATTCTTATGTATCAGCTCATCAAAATCAAAGAAAAAGTACACTCTAAATGGTCCAAGGATGTTTGTCTCCACTTTGAAAATCTCATTACCTTTATGGTCCGCAAAACCTTTCGAACAATCTTGTTCGCTGAAGATGAAGATGTCCTTCACCCCACCCAAAATGACAAAATCTTCTTCTCTACCTTTACTAAAAAAGGACTTACTAAGGACACTCCTTAGAATAGTGAACACCCTCCTGCATCTGAGTATCATGATACTGTAAATCATGAACCTGAAGCCACTAGAGATCCCTTTGCAGCTGAAATCCCTCAGCAAACTCCTCAGCAATTTAGGACACACTCTGCAGTTGTTGGATCCTCATCCTTCATATGGCCTCCAAGTAGAGAAGATTGAGCTTCATTGTGCACCAAAGTGGACACTATGTCTGCTCAACTCGACACCATGACTACCCAACTGAGTCAAGCTCTCGAGTTATTACAGAAAATCAGTGATGAGCAGTACGAAAGTAATGAAGTCAGCAAAGACATTGTTGTTCATCATAACCAAGCTTGTCGTCATTGGAATGCAGTGGAAGGGTTCATGAGAGCAGTAGTGTATGAACCCTATGGAGCTCCCTTTTTTGATAATTACAAAGGGGGAGAAAGAAATCAGAGGAGTGAACCCCCAGAAGAAGAAATTGCAAATCAAAGGAGTGAATCCCATAAAGAAGAAGTTGATGCTAGAAGAGATGTTGATCTTCAAGTCCAAGAAGATAACCATGATCAAGAAGTTGATGCTAGAAGAGATGTTGATCTTCAAGTCCAAGGGGAAGTTGATGCTAGAGAGAAAGATGTTGATTTTCAAAGAGTTGGAGATGGTGAAGAGAGTAACCTTGGAGAAGAAGAAGAAGTTGGCCAAGCCATTATCGAAATGCAAGCTGGTCAAAGTACTGCTGAAGCGGCAATTGATAGAAATCACATAGAAGATGAATTTCAAGAACCGTTTGTTGAGCAAGAAAGTGAAATTAACAATCTATTGATAGATGTATAACACAAAATACTAGAAGAGACAACAAATGCAACTAAGGAAATAGATGATAGTTCAATGAAAAACAATTTGGAAAAAGCTTCAAGAGGAAGAAAAATAAGGACAAAAAGAAATAGATAGATAGGTTCCTGTTGTAGACAAAATTTTGTTGTATGTAAACATTTTGAATCTAAATGACCTCTATGTATGATACTTTATGTTTTGGAAATGAAATGAGTATACTTTTGAATCTTTTATGCAAAGATAATTTATGAAGTGTGTTTTTCAGTGATAAGTGCTAAAGTGAATTGCAAAATGTTCCTGATTTGTATATCTTATATATGCATGCATGTGTTAAGGGGGAGAAATGTTTGAAAATAAAGATATGTGATTTAGGGGAAACAATTCTGGTTAGTTGGATTTTTATGTGACTTTTCTGTTAAAGCTAACCCTAATTTCACTCTTCATCAATTTGTAATTATCAAAAAGGGGGAGATTGTTTTGATGATCACAAATTTGTGAGAAAGTTTAGTTTGTACTAATGATCTTTGATTTGATTTGTAGAAGAAACAATTTTTATGTTTAGTCAGTAATAGGTCGACCAAAGTCGAGAAATAGACAACCTATATACAAAGAAGAATTGAAAAAAAAATCCTAAGTATGAAGTGATCGTCCTAAGTATGTGAAGTGGTCGACCGAAGTGAGGAGCAAAGACTGAATATATGAAGCTAAGTACTCAATGGTCGACCGAAGATGGTTAATGGACGACCGAAGACACAGTCGAGTAAGAGAGGTCGCCCGGTGAAAAGAAGTAGATGACCAAAGGTTCGAAGTCAACAGTAAAAAGGTTGAAGAACGAGTGCTCCAAGGTTGAGTGGATGCCCTAAGAAGAGGATGACGAAAGTTATTTTTAAAGTGAAGGCAGGAGAGATCGTCCAAATATTTCAGGGAGAAAATGATGAACAATTGAAGTACCCAAATGGAAAGAAAGGTCGTCCAAGAGCTTCATGATTAAAGCATTGGACGACCAAAAGAATGCATGAGTAAGGAGAGGTCATCCGAAGTTTTCTATGGACGACTGAAGTATCCCTGTTAAAAATAAAGGTCGTCCGAAAGCATCAAGTCAGAGCAGCGGATGACTAGTGGAGTACATAAGATGAAGGGAAGTCAGAGAGGTCATCCACAGAGTTTCAGTGAAGAACAGTGGATGTCCGATGATTTCAGTAGAACAATATAGATCATCTGAATCCTTCAGTATGGAAGCAATGGATGACCAAAGATATCCAGAAGAAGGAAGATAGGTCATCCGAGGTAACTGGGAGGAAACAACGGTCGACCAGAGTATTCCTGATGAAGACAGAGGTCGTCCGAGTTAAAGCAGCGGACGACCAGTGAGGTGAAAAGGAAGAAGAGAAGCCAAGTTAGGTCGTCCAATGACTTTGGGTGTGAACATCAGACGACCTGAGATGTTGACAGAAGATAAAGAAAGGATGTCCGAGAAAATTAGCGGACGACCAAAGCATGTCAGAAGACTGTCAAAAGACAAAAGGACGTCCGAAGAATTCAGTGAAGAATAAGCGGGAAGCCAAAAGTTGTCAGTAAGAAAGAAAGGACGTCCGAGAAATTCAGTGTGGAATGAGCGGACGACCAATGACTACAGAAGATAAAGAAAGGACATCCGAAGAATTCAGTGAAGAATGAGCAGACGATCAATGACTACAGAAGATAAGGAAAGGACGTCTGAAGGATTAGAGGAAAATCAACGAACGACCAAAGCATGGTTGAAGAAGAATGTTCAAGTCAAGTTCGGGTGACCAAAGTATTGGTGTTCAATCAGCGGTCGACTGAAAGAGCTTGACGAAGAAACATGAAGGAAGAAAAGGACGTCCAAAGATAAACATCGGACGACCTATGGATGGAACTATGGTTGAGGCCCGTGACTGCGAACGTCCAAAGATGAACGGTAGACAACCGATGCACTAAACGACAGATTGACGGGTGACTTCACCAGAGCAGCGGTCGACTGATGAAGAAGAAGCGGACGACCGAGGAGTAGGTGAAGAGTATTGTACTTGTATTAACGGCTAGTTTTTCTGAGAGAGAAATTACACATTTATATAAGGGTATAAATCTAAGTCCCAAGAGTCTTGGGAAATAACTTTGGCAATTGATTAGCAAACTTGTAAGCTTGAGTGAATAGTCTAAATTCCTCCTTCTGAGCATTCTAGTGAGAATCCAGAATAGAAGAGAGTAAATTGAGTGTTCCAGAGTGAATTTAATTGTAAGAGGTTTTACTCCTTACCTTCGAAAGAAAAGGAGAAAGAAGTTGTAAAGGAACCTTCGCCCTTTGAAGAAGGAGGTTAGTGATCTCCGAAGATCTCAAGTTCGAGAAGACCGGAGCGGGGACGTAGGCCAGGAGTTACGGCCGAACCTCGTCAACAAACCTGCTTGTGTTTGTTTCCATCTGTGCATCTGTTTTACTTGCATTTGATCTGTGATCATTTCCGCTGCATAAACATAGTTTAGAGCAAAAGTTTTTAATACACCAATTCACACCCCCCTCCTGGTGCCATCTAGATCCTACAATAGTTCATATTGTCTAAAATGGAATGTCTTTTCTTTTATTTTCAATGGCATTAATTATTTATATTTACTTCATATATCAATTTATAAACTTAGATTTGAATTTATAAGTTCAAAATTGATAATATTAAGGATGTTCATGGGTCGAGTTTGATCTAACCCAACCAAATTGATTTTGTTCGGGTTGGATTGGGTCGAGTTGATGACAAGTTAGTCATGAATTCGATCCAATCCGATCTCCATTGGATCGGGTCGAATCATCGATTTACCCGATTGATTTTTTCATATATTTTTTATAATATTTAACATCAATTATATTTAACAAAAAAAGAAAGAAACATATTTTTTAAAGGTTTGTAATGATTTTAAAGGATATAAAGTATAATTTTTTAATATATTTTAATTTTAAAGAACCATAAAATTCTTATCAAGAAAAAATTGGTTCAAATTAATAAAAAAATATAAAAGTTCGGGTCATCGGGTTGGGTCGGGTTGATCGGGTTCAAAAAATTGAGATCCGTATCCGACCCACTGACGATCGGGTTATGATCGGGTTGGTTCGGATCCGACCCGACCAACGATCCGATCTGATCCAATTGATATTGGATCGGTTCAGATCGTCGGGTTCATCGGGACGATCCGACCCGGTGAACATCCCAAGATAATATAATTGACAATATTTATAAAGGATATTTTAGTAAAAGATATTTATTATCAGGGACGGACCTAGAGATAAAATATAGGGGGGCAAAATGTATAGAGGTAAAATAAAAAAGATCAAGGGTTGGCCAAAATAATAAGTTACTAGTAGGAATTGAAAAAATTGGTTCAAATTTAATAACAAATATAAAAATTCGGGTCGGGTTGGGCCGGGTTGATCAGGTTCAAAAAATTGAGATCTGTATCCGACCCACTGACGATCGGGTTATGATCGGATCGGTTCGGATTCGACCCGACCAACGATCTGATCTGATCCAATTGAGATTGGATCGGTTCATATCGTCGGGTTCATCGGGACGATCCGACCCGGTGAACATCCTAAGATAATATAATTGACAATATTTATAAAAGACATTTTAGTAAAAGATATTTATTATCAGGGACAAGCCCAGGGATAAAATATAGGGGAGGGGGCCAAAATGTATAGAGGTAAAATAAAAAAAATCAAGGGGGGCCAAAAAATAAGTTACTAATAGGAATTGAACCCTAAATCTCTTGATAAACCAAACCTATCTAACCACTTAAGCTACTACATAATTTTGTTACTTTTTTAATATTTTATTTATATATTGACTTCAACTACTAGTATATATGTATATATATACTTAATACACCGAAAAGTTGGGGGGCCGTGTCCCCTCCCCCCTCCCCCTCACGGTCTATGTGGGTCCGCCCCTGTTTATTATCAAGTTAATCTCTCGAATAAGTTAATGTAGGTTATAAGTTTTCTCTCAGACAATATAGATTTTTTTGGATAAGTTAAAGGCAATATAATAAATGCTTGTGAGTTCAAACATGGATGATGCTTTTATAAAAAAAATATTTGTGCCCACACCCTAGACCAAATTAAACTAAAATTGGCAAATCACATATGAGATGATAATTAAATATAAAGATATTATTATTATTATTATTATTATTATTATTATTATTATTATTATTATTATTGGTGATCTTATCTAAAAAAAGTGGAAATGATGCTTTATGTAGAGCCGGGTCTACGAGTACAATTGAGCATCCACCACACGCCTTAGTTGATCAAATCATCTTCTAAAAACGTAACCTGAGTCAGATCGATAAAATCCAATTAAGTAGATTAGATTCGCTCGTATATATCCGATGTATACATCGATCTACGTGGAAAGTTCATATGCACGCAATCATGCAAACATGCATTTCGTCGTAGCATAATATATATTTCTATAATACTAATATGCAACTCTAATTAAGAAACATTTAAAGCAAAATTAAATAGGAAAAAAAACGAACAATGAAAAAAATGCAAAGGCAAACTATTTGCTCATGATATCAAAATAGTTTCGAGATTCTGTGCTCGGATTCTANATAGGGCATATATCAAAGTAGCCGATTGAGATGGCATGCACTGGTGAGTCTACAAACTAATGATCAGCTTAGTTCTCCGTTAGTACTTAGTTACCTCTGATTTTCTTTTTGTATTTCAAACGGCTAAGATGCATCTACTACAACGAAAATATAGATGTACTGTAACCTATAAACTTGTAAGTCTACATTCAATTCTATGTCTAATTTGGCAAGAATATGAATATATATATATATATATATATATATATATATATATACATTTTTTCGGTAAGTTATGTATATATACATTGAACTGCAAATTTATCATTTCAATCTGAAAAACCGTCAAGATTTTCATTAGATTATTCTTAAATTGTATCAAATAACTCTTATGCCCCTGTGATATACAGCATGAAGGATTTATATGATCTATTCATTTTTATAACATAATAGTTTAATAAAAGATTTAAAATAAAATAAACAAAGGAAACAAACACGCCCTCATTGTATTGTTTAATCAAATTATTAAATTTATATAAATAAATAGTGTAAATTATTTTTGAGTTATATATGTCTATAAAGAATATAAGTAATTTCTTTCATTCCAAATCACAACTAACTCTTTTCGAACCTCAACTACTTATGTTAAACAATAGATTTTGTATTGATGCATATAAGTTAAAAAAAATTATTTACATATTCATTGAGCCCATATAATAATGTAAATATAATATGCACTCTAAATCTAATATAATAACAATGATTGAGGCATAGGAATCATTTAATGAACTAACTAAATGAGTTTAACTAAAATTTTGACTATCTCATATAAAAGGGCCTTACTGTCCGTAATGCAGGAAAAGAGTCGTGGCCAGAACTCCTCGGAGTGCTGGGGGTCGACGCCAAGGCTATCATTGAGACAGAGAATCCTGCCGTCAAGGCCATCATCATCAAGGAGGGCACGGGCGTGCCCAAAAATTTCGATTTCAACAGGGTGTGGGTTTGGGTGAACGAGCAACAAATCGTTGTAGAAGTTCCTCGCATTGGATAGAATTAATCATTATGTTTCTAGAATGGTTTACATGGAAGCTCAGCTAATTGACCTTATACAAATAAAAACTAAATGATTAAAAAAAATCTCAAACTTATACATGAAATGTTGTATGATTGTATTATGATAGTGTTATCATTGTAAACACTATGTTCTATTACTTGTACAATAATCAAGATAGTTCTTTCGTCAGCAATAATTACTATTCCGTCTGCTCTATATGTACCTAAGTTGGTGAATGATATATATATATATATATATATATATATATGTATGAGCTAAGACGAATTCTGTACAAGCTTGTCAAAAGGCAGCTCTAATTCTTCTAGTTGATCTCAATCTCCATCAGCATTGCAGAGAAGAACACACATATTTGAGGGGATATCTCTCTCATAAATTTCGTTCAAGTGTACAAATCTCTAGAACGAACAGACCCCATTTTATATATCAACCCACTTCATTTCTAGTCAAATAAAAATATTTTGTAGAACCAACTAGAAGATGCAATTTATTACACTGCTACAATTATAATGAAACATTTTTAAGTAATAACCGAAACTTAAAGTGTAACTCTTTGTAACACTAAATGACACACAATTACAATCTATGCCACACAATTACTTAAAAATGACACACAATTACACTAAATGACACACAATTACAATCTTTGTAACATAAAAAAAGAATTTAGTAGCAAATTTGTAATAAGGTAGAACTAGAAAACCCATTTTTACATAAAAAGAATTTAGTGGCAAATTTGTAATAAGGTAGAACTAGCACGACTAAATATGTCATTCTGCAAAACAGGGATTAAAAAAACAAAGAAAATAAGTAAAATTTTGATCGTGATTCCTTTCTCTCTCCCTTTCTCTCTCCCTTTCACTCAATTTCGCCTCGCACGATGTTACCGCTCCCTAACATTGTGGTGCGGCAACTTAGTGTACCAGAAAATCTAATTTTTGATGCGCACACCAAACATGTCAAAGTTTATTACCACTTTGTGTGTGATGAAGTGATGATTAAATTCATGTCATCCAAGGATAGTGTCGTTGATAGTATGATCAAGTCAGTTGAAGGTTCTAAATTTCGGTTTCTACATGACAAGTTGAGCCTCTATCCTAGACCGACATAATTTGTGGAGGCATGTTAACACATACATGATATATTGTTAATAACTAACACAGGAAATCTGATGAGCCTTATGAGTTGCCGCCCAATATTTCTTTGAATTCTTCCGAACAATTGTTGAAAGGATATTGTAGCTTCTTTACTGTACAGCCCACTGCTTCCGCGGCCCACCGTTCACGCGCGTCGAGGCTTTCCCTCGACGACTCCGCTGGCTAAAATATAAAAGGTGGAGATGTATTTTTCTCTCTCCAAAGCTTCTGACGCTCTCTCTTTCTTGGTTGCAGATGTTAGGGTTTCGGTGGCCTCTTCCTTCGATGTCGCCGGGAACTCCGTGGCCGTCGTCGTTGTTATCGCCGCAGAGGATGTCAGCGGTCAAGATCTGCAAGTTAAGATGAAGGTGGAGACAGAAGATAGAAATCGGAGATTGGAAGGGTTCCAGAAACGATGGAAGAGAAATGGAGAGGGATTCGAGCTCCCGACGGCTCCTCAGCTTTTATTCCTCAGAAAAAATGAACAGATAAGTGTCTATTACATGCCCTCCTCTATTTATACCCTCTTCTATTTTTGGTTTTATTCGGATTCCTTTTCTTCTCTTCGGTCTTCTCTTCGGT
>LTAE01015323.1:0-10504 GCA_001647135.1 Pontederia paniculata
ATATATATATATATATATATATATATATAAAGCAATCCTTATTCACAATATTTTATGTCATATCTTGGGTTTATACATTTTAAAAATTATATATTAAAGTTTATAATAATTTATCTGTTTAAATGTTTACACTAATTTTTATTTTAAATATTTTATCAATTACTCCAAACAAAATTTAGAATTAGAAAGATGTATTTTACATTTTTTTAAAATTTACTTGAATAAAAAAATAGTATATGACATCTCCATAATTTTTCAGAACTATTGATATAAATATAAATAAAGAATAATAAATTTGTAAAGAGTCCTTTCCTCGAATACATTTGATAACTATATTTTGGGTAATTAGAAATTCCTTAACTTTATATGTGTTGCTACACAATTTTATTGGCATTGTCTGAAGTCTGTGGACGCCTTCCTCCAACCCACCACTTGTTCTTTGTAGCTCTCCGTCTCTTTTTGCTCTCCCGCCATCGATGACGCTTCTTCTCAACCCATCGTTACGAATCCCCTTCTCCCGCCGCCGTTTCGCCGGTCCAAATCCACCGCCTTCTCGTCGTCTCTTCTCCTTCACCGTCAGGTAATTACCTCGATCAATGTTGGCCTACTGTTGGAAATCTCGATAACCTGCCGTTATGGGATTCCCCAATGTTGTTGTTCTTTTTCTTCAGGTCTAGCCTCCCTTTCCCGCCGGAGAAGGCCACGTTCGGCCGGGAGCTCAAGGCCGCCGTCGACATAGTCGAGCGCGCCTGCCGCCTCTGCGTCGATGTGGGTTCACCCTTGTTATCTTCATCTTCTCGGTTATTTTTTATTCAGAGCTCCGAAGCTGTGATGATTGAGGGAGAAAAAAATGGAATCTTTTCGAAAAAAATTGATTTCTTTTTTCCAATTTCCTATGCATTCAAATGTGCACAGGAGATGTTTTCCGAGACAAAAACCGTTCCTTTTTTGTCTAATTTTTTTTTCGTTTGCGATTGGTAGGTTAAGAAGTCCTTGCTTTCGGGCGATGGTCAGATTCTTGAGAAAAATGATCAGACCCCAGTAACTATTGCGGATTTCAGCGTACAAGCTCTAGTCAGCTTGGGTAACTTCAATGCCTTTATGTCGTTTGTCAAAATGCCAGTTCAATTTTTTAAAACATTAGTTTGTACACATAATGATTTCAAAATCAGAACCCAACTAGCTATATTGATTGGGTTTTATGATTGACAGAATTGAAGAGGTTGTCTCCATCCATTCCACTAGTAGCAGAAGAGGATTCTACATCCTTGCGGCAAAGTTCTGGAAATTTGCAATCTGTGGATGATTATGATGGGAATTTCTTTATTGACTCGATCTTGAATGCTGTGGCTGACAAGGTCAGCGATGGTGATGAACCATTGAATGCTGACATTGTGTTGGATGCTATTGATAGAGGAGGGAAGAATGCAGTCTCTTTTGATGCCCAACCGACAACCTATTGGGTATTACAAGCCATTGCATTCAGTACTCTTTGATTAAGCTATCAGTGAAATTCTTGATTTGCTACTGCATGTAATTTTTTTTTTCTTAGGGCCCTTACTCATTCTAATAAGAAGTGTACTTTGATGTAGTTGTTTTCAATATTTTTGATTAAATTCATATTTGTAAATGTAGGTGCTAGACCCAATTGATGGCACTAAGGGATTCTTGAAGGGCAATGATTCCCTATATGTGGTATAGTTCGTGTCTTCTACGTCCCTTTCAATTTTATAGAGAATTTATTTTTCTTATTTCGGACATGGAAACAACAACAACAACAACAACAACAACAACAACAAAGTCTTATCCCACTAGGTGGGGTCGGCTACATGGATCATACGACGTCATTGCGCTCGTTGATCCATGTTCATGAGATTCGACGAGGTTTTACGTTGGCTGTCGAGGTCTAACACAACCCTCTTCTTTTATCCGGGCTTGATTTCGGACATGGAAACACAAAGGAAATTATGACGATTCATCTCTAACATGACAAATATTTGCTCCCTGTTGATGAGATCATAAAATTGTGAATTCTTTTATCTACTGTATAGACTGAAAACTATTTCGAAATAAGATGTACTGGAAACTTCAAATAAAATAACAGTGAAAATAGAAAACCCTCTACATGAGCACACTATGGAAACTATAAGCAACTTTTGGACATAATGGGCGTAATGCAAAACTATTTCACATGTGTGGAACACTTTTCTGTTTTCTATCTTATCATTGTTAAATTTGCTAATTTCCGTTTTTGTTTTCTTCTGTACATAGCATTTCTATGATTTCAGGTAGGCTTGGCTCTTGTGGTCAAAGGTGAAACTGTATTAGGCATAATGGGCTGCCCCAACTGGAAGACAGATGGTCTTGAGGCTGGAGATTCTGAGGATAGATACAATGCTAATGGTGCAGGAATTATTATGATTGCTCATGAAGGATATGGAACATGGATAAGGAGTTTTCTTAGAAAAAAATGTCCTTGGCAGCAATGCTTCGTCGATAACTTATCTTTGGTTAATGAGGCACGATTTTGTATTCCTGATAGTCAAACTTGGGAATTAATGCCCTTATCTGCCCATTACAGTGCTACAATTGACAATTCCGAAGTTAGGGATGAGAGAACAATACTTCTATTGCCAACATGCTGCGGCAGGTAACTGTTTGCTTCTTCCCTTCTCTTTCCAGTTAAATTACTAGTTATACTGGTTGATTGCTCAGGTTTTTGTCATGTGTACTTTTGTATGATTAAGGTTTATGAAGGAATCATAGTTTAAAACTTTTTAGAATTTTCCACTGTAGAATTTACTGAGGGTCAAGTTGATGTAGAACAAAGAAGCAAAGGTCCCGTAATTGTTAATCTTTAGTATTGTGGGTCTTTAGCCCATTAGTTTAGTTAGGCCTTTTAATTATTTTTTCTTTTAATTAGATTTCCTTTCATTAGGTTTCCATGTTATGATTTGATGGGAGTTTGGAACTCTATATATACCCCATAAAATTGTAATAGAAACATACTTGGATGAATAAAAAAATTGATTTAGTTTATTTCTCTCTTAAGTGGATAATTTAGTTTAGGATTAGGGTTAGTTTGCATCAATAGGTATCAGCACCAATCAATTGTTCGATCATCATCACACGATTGAGATCCTATTACCTTCTCCAAACCCTAATGTTCCTCTATCACCCTCGGCGCTACAGTACTGCGCCCCTGTACGTCCCCTCTTCGACAACACTGCTGCATCTTCATCGACAGCCTTGCCCGACATTTTCGAGGTTGCTTCCCTCACTGGCAGCAAATCTGATGTCTGTTGCTGCTCCCTTGCCCTTGCGCCCCTCGTTGCTGCTGCCATCAAGTGTGCTCCCTTCTGCCGCTTTCACCTCCATGATGTTGTTGCTGCCCCTGCTACGACAAACAATCTCTGTCACCTACAACAGCAACAACGGCCAGAATATCATCTCAACGCCGCAAGCCTTGCAAAATCATCTCAACGCCTCCAAGTAGCTGCAGCATCATTGCCTAGGAGCACCTCCAAGGTCGCGTACTCACGTCAAACACAAACTGTTGTCCAGGCCCCGGGAAGAAGACTTTGCTACTCTACGCTACAGATTTGCTTCTCCTGCTGCTGCTGCTGCCCTGTAGTCCACCATTTCTGACCGTTGGTGCTGCCTGCCGTTCCAATCGCTGTTGCCTGCAACTCACAACTGCATCCACAAGCATCTCTGCCTCTATCCTGGTGAAGTCCCTGCCGCCTCGCTTCAATGAGCTTCTTGACTACCACCATCGTCAACAGCACTTCCTCAACATCACACTGTCACTGCCCATTATATTTCTTGGCCCTTCTGATCGCCGTCATCGCTCAACATCCCCACCTGTTGCCTTCACACCATTGTTCTCACTGCAACAACAGACCACCTGAAGACCTCTCCATTGCTGCAAAAACAAAAAGACCACCAGCGACATCACAAAACCTCGTCCAGATTGATATATTCTTTTCTTTACTTATTCCTTTTACTGTTGCATTGAAGCAAAAAAAAAAAAGAGAGAAAGATAATAGAAAACAACAGAAAGTAGAAAAAAAAGAGGAAAACAAAAAAAGAAAAAAGAGAGGGAAAAAAGAAAATAGTAAAGAAAAGAAAAGGAAAGAAAAAGAGAGTAAGAAAACAATAGAGAAAAAGAGAGTTTGGCTTTTAAAAAACTGAGAGACTAGTTCTTTTTCTCTTTGAAAAGAAATTTGTAATTTTTCATTGCCATGTCGAGCAAGAGTCTCGGTACTTATAATTATAGTTGTCATTCCTACTTCTAAGTCACAAGCCTTCAAGGATCTTAGTCGTAAGTGTGATCTTCTATGTAGTAAGCTTGACACCATTGAACAACGTCAAGCTTCTTTCCCACATTATTCTTATGGACCTTATACCATGCCATTACCATTGGTTTCAAATACTTCTGGGCCATGCTATGCTCCACCTTTCTACCCTTACCCAACTTATGGTTATGCATCTTACCACACACCTTATTATCCGCCTGGACCACATACATAGAGCTCTCCACTTGACTATTCAAATTCACATGACAATCCACAAAAACCTTTACATGGTCATCTCTTACGCGATCACTCACGTCGTCCTCCACAATGTCCTTCTCATGGCACACATCATTGATATGCTGACTTCTGAACCTCATTTTTCAAAGGTCGCATCTTTGCCTAAGTCTGATTGGCCTCCACCCGCACTTGATCATTCATTTTCAGTTGGTTCTTACTAACCTGACATACTTGAATCACTGTTGGAAGTTATTACTAATTCGAAAAAGATGGTATTAACATCCCTCCGATATCGATCTTGACATTTCAAATCCTTTGATAATCAAGTCAAATCATCTAGATGCTTCTATTGTTGAGTCTTTAGTTATTCCCACGAATGTTGATTCTATGTTGGAGTCCTCCTATACTAATGCACATCTTTCAAATGATCTTATTGTTTCTCATTCTCTAGTTCTTTCTTCATCGACCGATAAATGGAAGAGTGCAACTATTTATGTTGACATTGTTGCTTGACACCATTGAACAACGTCAAGCTTCTTTCCCACATTATTCTTATGGACCTTATACCATGCCATTACCATTGGTTTCAAATACTTATGGGCCACACTATGCTCCACCTTTCTACCCTTACCCAACTTATGGTCATGCATCTTACCACACACCTTATTATCCGCCTGGACCACATACATAGAGCTCTCCACTTGACTACTCAAATTCACATGACCATCCACAAAGACCTTTACACGGTCATCTCTTACGCGATCACTCACGTCGTCCTCAACAATGTCCTTCTCATGGCACACATCATTGATGTGCGACTTTTGAACCTCATTTTTCAAAGGTCGCATCTTTGCCTAAGTCTGATTGGCCTCCACCCGCACTTGATCAATCATTTTCAGTTGGTTCTTACTAACCTGACATACTTGAATCACTGTTGGAAGTTATTACTAATTCGAAAAAGATGGTATTAACATCCCTCCGATATCGATCTTGACAATTCAAATCCTTTGATAATCGAGTAATCCTCTAAAAGCTTCTATTGTTGATTCTTTAGTTATTCCCACGAATGTTGATTCTATGTTGGAGTCCTCCTATACTAATGCACATCTTTCAAATGTTCTTATTATTTCTCATTCTCTAGTTCTTTCTTCATTGACCGATAAATGGAAGAGTGCAACTGTTTATGTTGACATTGTTGATTGCATAGATAACGAGGAGACTTATTTTGCATGTCAATTGATTATGAAGATTCCAAAGTTCTCAAATAGGCCTCATCGTCAAAGCATGTTCATCCTTTGAACAATCTTAATGATGTTTGGATCAATCATCCCTCTATTGTTGTTGTTTGGATTAATGAAGTTGACTTCCAACATCTTGATGATGTTCTATTGCACCTATATCATCTTGCAACTCGTTGGCATCAAGTTTTTCTCAGTCGGAAAGAATTGATGTAGAACAAAGAAGCTCATGGGCCTTCAGCCCCGTAGTCATTTAGTATTGTGGGCATTTAGCTCATTAGTTTAGTTTAGGCCTTTTGATTAATTTGCTTTTTAATTAGATTTCCTTTTGTTAGGTTTCCATGTTATGATTACATGGGAGTTTGGTACTCTATATATAACCCATAAGATTGTAATAGGAACATACTTGGATGAATAAACATTTTGATTTATTTTATTTTTCTCTTAAGTGGATAATTTAATTTAGGGCTAGGGTTAGTTTATATCACAAGTGGTACACAATGTTGTGGCCGGCAAGCAACAAAAAGCTCATATAAAAAAACATCATGCTGTAGCATGTTTTTGAGGTTCAAAACCTTGTTGATGGATCCCTCACATGGTGCTGTAGCTTATTTTTCACCATAGGGCAAACACATTCATCAAGCTCATTGACATGAAATTAAATTATGTTAAATATGCTAAATTTTCTGTCGAATAGAAGATGCATATATGAGAGATATGTTTTCATAAAAAAACTATGAATGAAATGGGGGGAAACTGAACGTGCCAAGTGTTTCTATGCTAGCATTAGTACGGAAGGTTAGAAAGATGTGTAGGTGGTTTTTCCGTTACTTTTACACAGGTTGTTTCCATGCCTCAAACTTATTAGCATTGACCTCTTATTCATCCAGATTCACACTGTTTGCTTTTTCGTCACGTTCCAGCTGTAAATAAACTTACCTACAACATTGTGTCTCATTTAACATAGAACACTCAGAGTTTTTGGTAAATGTTGCTGTAGTGACATGAAAGTTGTATACTTGAATAAATCCTTTTTCAGTTGCATGAGAGCTCGAGCAATCCTCTCATGTCATGGCAGATAATGGCAGGCCTAATGGCACTATTCTACATTATCATGCATTCATGCTATTGAATAAGCACCATTGAAGTTAAAATGGACTCAATTATCTGATCCAGGTATTGCTGCCATTGTGAATGTCAGATATAAATTAAGGCTAGGTCCATTCCTCATATTATATTAACTTACCTTTATCTTTCTGTGTATCTCGTATATTTATTGCTGAAATGTGTTTCTTGACATAATGAAAAAGTATTCTTCTATTTTTCTCTTTTGCAGCTTATGTAAGTACTTAATGGTTGCTTCAGGCAGGGCATCTGTTTTTATTCAGCGGTCCAGGGTGCAATCTGTAATTAAGGTATCTTTATTTCACAATCTCTTAAGGAACTGTAGAACGTGTTAACATAAATGCAATCTTGTTATCTTTATAGGTATGGGATCATGTTGCTGGAATTATCTGCATACAGGAAGCTGGAGGAAAGGTATAGCTTCACGTGAACTAGTATTATCTCAAGAATTTCATGGCTTACTGTACCCTTGTAAAGTTCTCCTTTCCACATATTTACTCCATAGATCAGTAATTTTAGGCATAAGAGTGTTTTTTACCTTTGTACTTTATACGCATTAATTTATAATTCTGCATGGTCATCCCAGACATTTTATTGTTCTGACTCATTCTTGTCATCATTTTCGTTTTGGCAACTTTTTTTTCTTAGAAATTCCATCTTGAAAGACAGTTGCAAGTTTATGGATTATTTGTAGTGTTTCCTTTCTGCCGTTTTCCTCGGTTTTCAGTCCTCTTCTGATTTATATCTTCCAAAATATTTGATGCTTCAGTTGGCTAATTAATTTAATTAGGTAACTGACTGGAATGGCACTGAGTTGAATCTTGCATCTGATCAAGCAGAACGGAGGATCATATACCCATTAGGTGGTGTGCTTGTTACAAATGGTAAAGTTCATAATCAGATACTGGAGCTAATATCTTCCAATTCCTCTGTTGTTTGATACAAAGAAACCAACAATTTTTTACTGTTAATTCGATCAGTCATATCTTTTGTGATTAATAAAATATTTTATTCAAGACTATGCCAATTGTATTGCTAGACTTGAACGTGTTAAAATTGTAGCCACCTATTAAATTATTGAATCTTTACTTCAGTAATTTCTGAAATGTGTACGACTGTTATACTGCCATTTGAATGAGACAGTACTTAAATGGCTGTGTTCATTTTGAACAGAAACTTCAAGAGATCATTAATACAGGTTAAGATTCTTTGAAGTTGATTTGCATTTTGGCAGATCTCATTTGCATGAGGCTTAAATAGTAGCACCGAAGTATCATGAAAGCAGGAGTGAAATAAAGTGATTTATATAGGTAGGTACATACATACATACATATATTAATATATTGTTGTTGGGGGTTCTGAAGTATATCAGCTCTGTGCATGGGTAATAATGTGAAAACGAACCCTCAAAAAATAATGTCAAAACAAGTTTTCCTTTGCTCAAATGTTCGTCCAGACAAGGGACACCTGTGAAGGTATTCAGCTATTAAAGCACACAACTTCGGCTGTTAGAGACAGTTAGGATGTTATTTTTTTTAGGAGAACAAGAGCATTAGAAGTTCGCTGGGCATATGATCAAGAAGATTAGAAATGTCCTCAACTGCAGAAGCTATATATATATATATATATATATATATATATATATGTATATGTATATGTATATGTATATATATATATATTTATTTATTTATTTATATGTCATCTTTGTTCTCCCAATTGTGATCGGGGTACTCGTCGGTGGCAATAACACAAAGGGAGTATTTACTTTCACCAAAAGAAAGTGCACCGCATGATTGCACTATAATAATGTTTTGCTACTGGTGCGAAATGACACCCTGGAAATCTATATGTTTCTTTTTTTTTTGGAATGCTAGGGAGATTGCCGTTCATAGAGGCCTTAGGGATATGTAATTATATTTTTTTGATATGAATTGTAGCAATTCTTACAACAATCTCCTTTGTCGTACGTCTTCTTTTTTTCTGCATGTTTTCATCTACATAATCTGTCTTATCATTCTATTTCTACTTGTTCCTTGTTCTTTGCATTAAAATCCATTTTCCAAGGGTTTCTTTCTCACAAGTGCGCCTGCCGCCTTGTTTGGTTGTCCACAAGCTGAAGCATGAGAGCAAGTCAGGGACAGAAGAAACTTGAGTGAGTTTTCGACGTCAGAGATGCATCAAGATCAGTACTGTAGTACTCCAGTGCATGGTTGGCCACCAATAAATAACAAAAATGTTAGATGCTGGAGGTTCCTTGCAAAACAAATCAGCCATTCATAGGAGTGTCATTTTATAGGATCGTTGAAAGCCCCAAGCAATCGTTGATTAAAAATAAATAAAGAAAATAAACAAGAAAATGAAAAATAAATAAGATAAATATTGATTTATTAAAAATTGGTGTTTCTTGTTCAATGTGTCATGAGCATTCACTTTGCTCGATATGCTCAAGCAATTAAGGAAGATTACTAGACTCAGAACAGAGGTCGATACAAACCATGTATTCAGTCCCGGTGTTAATGATGTTGATACAAATCCTGGTATTTTGCGAAGTCAATATCCAATGGATCATTGATGTTTTATTATTTTTTTTAGCAATCCTGATGTTCTAAAGTTAAAATGAGGGCCTGAGTGTAATTCTGCTCTTAATTCTCCATAATTCAATGTTCAGATGTTTTAAAAACTCATGTCATTTCACTTGAACCACTTATCATTGGTCTTATACGGTCATTTTATATACAATTAAAATATTAAATATGACCCATTTATCAGTGGAGCAAATTGTGTTCAGTCATTGGATCTCCTCTTCTGATACATTATATTTCCAATTCTCTTGACATGTCACATCCTTGGTAGTGGACTTAAATACTATCCCCAAGTTTATGTCTCACATGGAACACTCCATTTGGTGGGTGAGAGCGCGATGGAGCAATGTTATTAAAACCGGATCGATCTGTTCGCGCGAATTAGGGTGTGGTTTGATCCATTTTTAGTGCAAAATCGGATGAGTTTTGAACCGGCTAAAAATGAATTAAAGTAAAAAAATATCGACGTATCTAAACCGGTTCAAATGTGAATTTGAGAAAAACCAAATTAAAATGAAGAAAATATATTGTAGGATCTAGATGATACCAAGAGGAGATGAATTGGTGTATTAATTTTTTTTTTACTATTTCTAAAATGATTAGTTATATAAGCAGAAGCATACATATGTAAATATAAACAAGAAGAAAGAACAATCGAACAAACAGTGATTTGTTGACGAGGTTCGGTCGAACTCTTGGTCTATGTCATCACTCTGGTCTTCTCGAACTCGAGACCTCCAGAGATCACTAAAGTCCTTCAAGGGCGAAGGCTCCCTTAAGGAGTCAACCTCTTACAAGTTCACTCTTGAACTCACTCTTCCTTCTATCCTGGATTCTTCACTTGAATCTCAGAAGGAGGAACTAAGGCTTTTTCACTCAAACTCTCAATAGTTAATTTTGTCAAAGTTACTTCCCAAGACTCTTGGGATTACATTATATACTCTGCAAAAATGACCTAATCTGTCAATCAGAAAAGTAGTCGTTAATACAAGTACAGTACACTTTACCTACCCCTCGGTCGCCC
>LTAE01015324.1:0-10504 GCA_001647135.1 Pontederia paniculata
TATATATATATGTGTGTGTGTGTGTGTGTGTGTGTGTGTGTGTGTGTATACTAATAGTTGAAGTCAATAAATAAAATAAATGCTAAGAAAATAACATAATTATTTAGTTGCAAGTGGATATTTGATTTACATCTAAAGGTCTTGGGTTCAAACCTCACTAATGTCTTTTATTATTTTGGCCCCCTTAATTTTCAATGTTTTACTTTTATATATTTTGGCCCCCTCTAACTTTTTATTTTATTTCTGGGTGCGTCCCTA
This sequence comes from Pontederia paniculata, assembly GCA_001647135.1. Classification (NCBI taxonomy): domain Eukaryota; kingdom Viridiplantae; phylum Streptophyta; class Magnoliopsida; order Commelinales; family Pontederiaceae; genus Pontederia; species Pontederia paniculata. The sequence goes on from LTAE01015324.1 coordinate 259, forward strand.
GTCACCAAATTATTAGTGTTTTGAAAAAAAATAGATGAGTTGAATGTCACAAAGAAACTTATAATTATACTTTCTTTCACATGTGGATGACAACTAAAGGAAGAAGAATATTTTACTTTTTTGTCGTATGGACATTAATTATTATCACTAAGATTTTATAGGACAAGATGTGAATATTGATGAAGGATTATGCCTAGACCTGTCCTTTTGGGCCTTTAGACTTGTGCGACCCATAGTCGCACACATGTTGGAGCATGCAGGCATGTCACGGAGCCTTTGTATTGATGAGACCATAGGTGATGTATGGACAATCAGGATGCCTAGACATTTTTTGGGTCATTTAGCAGTGGAAGTCTTGGTATGACAGGTTGAAAGGCAGGTGTCACACGAGTGTCTTGCGCAGGAACTTAAGTAGGAGCTTGCACAGGCGCTTCTCCTAAGGATCGCAAGTCTCTAAAGGAGCTCTGAGTAGTTTTGGTGCTTCAAGATGAGGTCCATATACATTGAGTGCGACGAGGAGCAGACAATCACAATGCAGGGCGTTAATTCCGCAATTAAGACATGCACAATTTCAACAAAAATGCTTGGGCAAATGATTTGAGTGAAGCAATTTCATTTCTCAATTCAACAAAGCTACAAAGGTGTGAGGGTAAACATGCTACACTTTCATCTTGTTGAGCCTATTGTCTTTTGAATTAGAAATGTAATCCATTTACTTTGCAAAATGTTAACACTTCTTTAATGTGTTGTTGAAAATATTGTGCATGCCTTAATCACGGGATCCCACCCCACATCGTGAACAAATGTTACATTCAGTTCAAAGCACCTTTGAATGCCCGAGTGCACTAGCAACGCACAACACCCTCCATGCCAAAAAAACCCTAAGAATACATAAGCAACCGTCGACAAACTTGTCAAGAAAAATATTCCACTGCACAACTCAAATAGGCTTGATTTGAGGAAAGAGACATTTAGACGCCACTTGTGGTCAAGCATTAACCAAGAATACCCAGTGACATGCACTGAGCCATGGCTGGTGCCAGATAATTACACCTCCATCTATCTTTAGAACAACTCTCGTGTGGATATGGTTTATATTAGGTAGTTACACTATGTAGTTATGTTAGACATTTACATTAGATGATTACATCATGCAATCACACTAGGTGGTTAAATCAAATGGTTATGTCAAGCGATTGTGTATGATAATTGCGCCACCTTCCTTAACTATTTTTTGGCTTATAAAAAAGGTCAAAAGACTCAAAACCAATGATTAGGGATATGCTTTAAATTCAGAGTTTATGAGTAACTTTGTTATAATATGGTATCAATTTTTTCGGGACCAAACAACCAATCTGATTGGTCCAATCGTCGACCAACTTTTAAAATGGTTTAAAACTTGCACTTAAACCAGTGGTGGGTTCATACTGAATTGGACTCATCAAACTCGAATTAAATCAATCAAAATCGGAGTGAATCGACGGAAATTGAAATGAATCAGCCAAAACTATTAAAAAAATGAACCGCCAGTTAAAATATTATACTTTTCCCCCATTGACCCTTTTCTATTTAATGCATATTACTTTATCCTCATAGCTTGGTATAACTTTTATGTGAGTACATTGGTTTGTCCTTATCCTCTTAGTATTAACTATACAAGCTATTTTTTTATACAATATGTTTCTTTTGTCCTAATAAAAAACTTATTATGCATGAACCTAATTATAAGTAATTTGATTTAATTATATTATTTAATAAAATATAATCGAAAATATAATTATATTAAAAATCTTATTAGATATCATCATAATATTAATTCCACCAATAATCATGTCAATAAGAAAAATAATATTATAAAAAATATAATAAATTGATTTTAGTAATAATAACTTAATTTTAATTATACTTTTTTTATCAATTATGGTTACAATTTATTAATATATCTAGTAAGTAGTTTCATTTAATATATTTTGTTAAATTATATTATTTGTTGCTATCCGGTTTGACCGATCCAATCTGAACTCAAGATTTCTTTGGGTCACTGTTTGGTCTAATCTCAACAACCTTGTATAGTATTCTGCGTCCTCTTGATTTTGTTCTCATGTATGTTTGACGAAAAGATAAATCCGACTCTAATCATCACTTCCACACTAGGAGTGTCTTACATTTGAAAGTAGAATGTTATTCTTTTGAGTAATTTTCATCAACTACCCTTCAACTTTAGCATTGGCCTAAACCTACTCTCTAACTTTAGTTTGTAACAAAAATACTCTCCAGTTATAAATTTGTAACTAAACTATCCCTTTACATGTTATAGGGAGTCACCTAAACTACTATTTATGCCATCTCATTTTTTTGATATTTTAAAAATTATATATTTCAATGGCACCGTATTATAGTATAATAATGTTAAGTGCTCATGCGATTACGATTGATATTGATTTAACTATTATATAATTGGATTTGATAAAAAATATTATTTAACTTCCAAGAACTAAATTGTATCAACGAACTCAAGTTGTTAAAAAGATAAAAGTCAACTAATCCAAATTTAGATAAACTCAATCGATTTAAATAATTATTTTTTGTATTTTTAGATTTGAACTTCAAATTTCATATTGCACAAAAATCAAGAAAAAAATATTTTATTTTAAACCATTCATATAAGAATATCAATAGTTTAATATGTATTTTGAACTAAATTATGCTATAATTTGATATGATTGATAAGTAATTTGTAGTTTGAAATTTTAAATATTTTGAAAATTTTATTGATTCTAAATTAATTTTATATTTATTTTAATTAATTAATTTAATTTTTTATTTTGTTCTATCGAGATTTTTAATTATATTTTTTAAATGTAAAATCTTTATTATATTAGTATACTATAATACAACATAGAAATATATTATTTTTTAAAATATCAAAAAAATGGGATGGCATAAAAAGTAGTATATGTGACACATTATAATAGATAAAGGGATAGTTTAGTTACAAATTTTAAATTGGAGGGTATTTTTATTACAAGTCAAAGTTAGAGGATAAATTTGGGCTAATGCTAAAGTTGAAAGGTAGTTGATAAAACTTGCTTTATTCTTCTTGATAACTTATCAGAGTTCGGCAAGGTTAATAAGAACATAAAAGAAGACTCGTTACTAAAAGAGGACTTCATTGGGAAAAAACCATCGAGTTGAGATGTCATTAATAATAAACTTAATTAAAATTTTAAATTTAATAGTAAAAGGAGGCTAATCTTTGTAGACTGATTAAGGTCATTTAGTCCAATCCATAAGATGTATTGTTATGTGAAATAAGCGAAAGGAAAGAAAGAAATCACACATAGAAGAGAAGCAAGATTTAACGAGGTTCACATGGCTAGGTCTTCAGATGATAGCTGAGTTTTTTTTGATGTGAAAAAATAACAGATGATATAAGATGCAGAATAATTTAAACTCTAGAAAATTTATATATGGACTCTCAATACAAAATAGGAAATAAATTTCAAGCCCCCGTATGAGATGGACGACTTCACCAACCTACTTATCTATGAGGTTGTGATACACAAAGGATCATACGAATTTATCAACGTGTACCATCAATAAAAGAGATATATTTTATTCGTTTAATATGAATATCATTATAATTAAGCTTTGTAGAGAGAATGTGGGTACATATAAGTTTTTTTTTTGTTTTTATATGCAGTAATGGACCCGCCCAAAAAATGAGAGAAACCAACATGTAAAAACACTATATATTTTATTATTATTATTATATATATATGCATTAATAAATAAATTGGGTTGGGGGCGGCAAACCCCCCCTCAGTCCGTCCCTGTTTATATGTAATAAGTGCATTAACCTCTTGTAAGCTAAAAAAGGATAAGTGAATTATAAAATTGTTGACTCTTTGCTTGGTCATTTTTTTCAATTTAGATTTTAATATTTGGTAGCCTGTTAGTATCTCACTGATCTATTTCAACAAAGGAAGCATAAAGGTTCAAAATTTGATCATGGGACCTTGCATTTCTGAAGTCCAACCTACTGGTTAATTGGAACAACCAATTTCCGTTTTTTTCTTGATCAGAATAATCTTTGGGGGGCTTACTAACTCACAACTCTTAATCCTTGATTTTTGCTTGTATATTGTCGCTATTCGCCTTTTCATAATTTTGTTTGAGGTTGTTTACTCATTTCTATTACCACTCTATTACCATTGGTCTCTCTCTCTCTCTCACTATATATATATATATATATATATAATATATATATATGGTGTTCCCTTCAGTTGAATGGATGACAGTGGTGGGGGATTGATATAGTAATACAATATCCTTTTCTTACATTCACAAATTATCTACACCAATTGAGATGATTTAAAAGAAGTATAACACCCAACATATTTAGTTGTTTTGTTTCCCTAATTCTCAGTGCAGCTTAATTACCAATTGCATTTTTTTAGACTTATTACTGTTTCTTAACTCTGGTGCTATCTAATCCATACAATGTTATCAAGTGATCAGATTATATAATGTTGGTATAAGGATAGTTTTTCTCAAAGAAAAGTAGTAATTAGTAGTTGAGTAACTTGAGTTCACCTGATATAACATTCTTTACATCTTTCTGACTTGAGCATTCAAATTGGCAAAAGTCGGCATTTGATTGGTGAGTTTACAATTATTAAGTTTAAATCATTACAGGTTTTGCATTTCTAATGAAGAGATGTTAAATTTACATAAGGTGTTGTACGTATTTGTCTAGTAAAAATAAATTATTGTTAATTTAATATTCCCATTAAAAATTAATTAGGATGACTCCTAGCAACTTCATTTTCGATTGTCACCTATTCTGGAAGCGACAACATGATGCGACATTAATGATTATCTACACTAGCCACGATTAGGATGACTCCTAGCAACTTTTTTCATATTTTGCTAGCTACTACTCCCAAGTAAATCTGGGTTTATTCTTTTCAATATGAAAGGTATAAAGAATACCAAGAGACAAACATGTAACAACATTTGTTGCGGGAAATATATTATCCACATAAGGGAAAAAGATATTTGATGCGGTGGCTTAAAAGAATAATATAATACGCAACATGTTCATGACACTTTGTGCTTCAATACTCTATCTTGAAAGTTATCAACGATACGAAAGTATGCCAATCTCCAAGATTTCTTCAAGCATAAAGCACCCATAAAAGTCCAAAACCCTAATGCAAATCCTGATACCATACTAAGATATAACCACATCTTTTCATCCACCACGTTGTACATATGAACAGTAGATGGCACATCATCATCTCCACATGTCTTAGTTAATGGAGGACCACAAAGTCCATCGTTGCCACTGTATATTGACGGATCATTGAATGTCTGTAGTTGGGAGCCCAATGGTATTCGTCCTGACAAATTGTTCTGAGATAAGTTTAATAATGACAAAAATGTCAAACTTGTTATGCTTGGAGGTATGGTGCCTGAAAGGTGATTCATCGACAAATCAAGAGACTCCAACGATTTTAATCTACCAATTCTTTCTGGAATAGGACCGGTTAGATTGTTTCGTGATAAGTTTAAAAAATTCAAACCTGAAAGATTTAATATCTCTTTGGGGATCGCACCTGTGAGATGATTGCCAGATAGATCGATACCAACAACATATGAAAGTGCATTTGTAACCATCTCTTGCTCATTTCCTTTCCAATTTATTGAAATCCTTTCCATGTAATAAGAAGATACATAGTCAGTTACATTCTCTAAAACCTTGTAGACATTTTTACTTTCTGAATTCATGTTTCTTAAACTTCCAATATTCGATGGTAGAAATCCGGAAAGATTGTTATTAGCTAGATCTAGCATTTGAAGAGAGGAAAGTTCTGAAATCTGCCTAGGAATTTTTCCACTGAATCTATTTGATTGCATTCTCAAAATCCGTAAAGATGGTAACCCATCTCCAATCCATGTGGGAATGCTTCCATAAAAGTTGTTGTCTCCCACATCTAGTACAATTAAATCCTTACAATTTTGTAGGAATAGGGGAAATTCTCCAAAAAACCTATTTCGATTCAAGTGCAATGACTTAAACTTTGTCTTAGATTGTATTGGCCACGTAATTGTCCCATGAAGATTATTGTTTTCTACTTTAAAACGCTTCAAATTCTCCATGGCTCCAAGGCATTGAGGTAGTGCTCCAGATAAATTATTGTCTGACAAATCTAAAATTTGTAAAGAATCTGACTTACAGAAAGAAGAAGGCAGTGGACCCATGAATTTATTTTCTGACAGTTGCACAATCATCAGTTGGCCATTTTCACCGAGCTTTTGTGGGATGCTACCATTCAGAAAGTTCATAGATACTGATATGCCTGTGAGCCAAGGGAGTTGGGCAATGCTATTCGGCAACTCCCCCTCCAACTTGTTGTTCCCCAAGTTCAAAACTTTTAGCTGCACCAAATTTCCAATCTCGAATGGTATTGTGCCATTAAGGTTGTTAGCGCATAGAGTCAAGAATTTGAGACTCAGGTTACCAATTGTGGGAGGTATTGAACCGCTAAGTGAATTCTCAACTATACCCAAATAAATCAATGATTTCAAATTTCCCATCTCTGATGGTATTGGACCAGAAAGCCTATTGTAGGATAAGTCTAGGATGGTGAGGCTAGTGAGATTGCCTATTGTGCGTGGGATGGAACCGGACAATGAGTTTCGTGAGAGATCCAGTTTTGTCAATTTCATCAAATTCCAAATCTCATCTGAAATTTGACCTGAAAGATTGTTGTTGAATAGGTGTAAGATATTGAGACTATTGAGGTTGTATATTGTGTGAGGGATATGACCTAAAAATGAGTTTTTTGATAAATCTAGACTTGACAAGTACACCAAATTTCCAATATCTGAGAAAATTGAACCTGTAAGATTGTTGTTAGAGAGGTTTAAGGCGGTGAGACTAATGAGGTTACCTATTGTGGGAGGGATATGACCAAATAATAAGTTTCTTGAGAGGTCTAGCTTTGACAAATTTACCAAACTTCCAATCTCGGGTTGAATGGTACTGGACAGATTGTTGCTGCTGAGGTCTAGTGTGGTGATCTTTGACAGAGCAGAGATGGTGCAAGGTATGGATCCTTGCAAAAGGTTGTCTTTTAGGTTGAGGCTGATAAGATTGGGAAGGGAAGAGAAGTCTAGCCCTCGTAGCTCTCCACTGATGTTAGAACTCTGCAAGTTCAACTGCATGACACTGCCGCCAGCGTTGCAGTGGACGCCGAACCATTTGCATGGGCTGGTGGAGTTTGTTAGTGACCAGGAGCTGAGGGAGGAAGGCTGAAACAGTAGGCTGGACTTCCAGTTGAGCAGAGCTTGTGCTTCTGTCTCTGCTGCTTTGACACTTGGGGAGGAGATGGTGGAGAGCAACAGTAGGAAGAGGAGGAATAGGAGTGGATGATGTTGCTGCATTGTGGAATTGGTGGAATGATGGGAGTTTGATTGTTGTTGCTGCTTGGCATGAACTGGTTGTTTTATAGGAAATCGGAGGAGTCTATTCTAACAAAACTGACATCACTCTCACCATCTAATTGTAGGAATTGATCTTGACACTCCTTCTGACCATCAACTCTACTCTCACCCCAAAACACAATTAATGGATGTGAATGCCTGCATGCTAAATGCATGGCGGGGGACTTCTTTTTTTTTTTTTTGACTAAATGGGCATGCTGACCTTGATTCAGATTGTCATTTAAGCAACTAAAAGTGATGTGAAAGTTTGAATGGCCATCGTTTGAGACGATTATTTCCTTGGTCCATGTACGAAATTGATAAATATACAAAGTCACAGATTTCATCGGTCCATGTATTTATATATTGATAGTGTAACTTTCATTTGAATGTATGAAATATAATTAGCATAATTAAGTAAATCAGATAATTTTTGATTTTATGTATATATTATGCATATATACTTATATTATGTATCAAACCAAATAAAGGTGTAACAAGTCTAAAGATTTAAACTTGTTTCAAGCAATAGTTTAGTTTAAAAAAATAAAGAATCTAATAGTTTAGTTTAAAGTTCGATTTCTGACGTATCTCAATTTGTTTAAGTGCATTAAGGGCCTTCCACTTTATTCTATGATCTCAGCTTCTTTACAACAGTTGCTAGGATTAAGTGAAGGTTATGCATCTACTGGTCTTATCCTTAGCCGGATTGGTAAACTCAATACAACAATGCCTTGGTCAAATGGTGTGCGGCGTGCGAAATAAAGGTGTTCTTTTTTACTTTCGGGTTTTCATTTCATTATATTTTTTTTCATTTATAAAAAAAAGGAGATGATTCTAGAACTATTCTAGATTTAACTCTAATCCTATTTTTAGATTTCAGTTTAAGGTTATTAGTATAAAAAGTAATAAAATTTTGTACTTGAATTAAACAGTCAGATCGATATATTTTCTCTTTCCAATATTTTTCTTCGGCATAAGAAAGAATAAGGCATCAATTCTCAACAGTATTCTCACTTTTATTTCAATGTAAACTCTTATATACAGTAGCCTATAAGATTTCATTAATACAATTATATAGAGTAACGGCTAAAGTCCTTCATCTCTACAATGACCTTGAGATTTGATCGACGTTTGTCCAACCAACTTAATTAAACATAAACTAGGAAAGTTGACCACAATTGTAATATCCTAAATAACGGCCTCTAAAATAATTAATATAATTAAGAATTTAAATTGAGTTAACTATTCTAGTTGGAATCAAATTATAATATTTTATTTGTCTGAATTATTATCTTAGTTAAAAATTAAATTGAGTTAATTTCTCTTTAAGTAATTTAAGAAAAAATGATTTACTTATATTGTCAAATTTATATTTATGATCAGTTTAATTAATTAAGAACTTAGTAGACTTAAGTTAATTAATTTAATAAGTTCTAAGATAATTCATATAACTAAATAATTAATATATATTATATTTTCTCCTCACCTAACCTGACCTATATATGTGAACTACCTACTACATGAGCTTTCTTTGCTAATTGCAAGTCAATTTATTAGTCAATCACAATATTTTTCTTTAGCTCCTCTCTTATCCACACACTAATAAAAAAAAAACATGTTGACCTGGTTGCTTTGAACAAAACCGTCATTGCTTCTAATCTTGGAGCTCAGGCAAAGAGAAATAAGATTAACTAAGGGTGTGTTTGAAGTGAGGAGAAAGGAGAGTAACGAAAGAAAGATTGAAAATTAATTTTATTTGGATAATATTTTTATTGAAAGAAAAAGTTAAAGATTAACTTCATTTTTTCTCCTAACTAATCAAAATTTATCGCCCTCAAGTTGTGATTGAACGGAGGGTACAAAATTTTGCCCTCCATTTTTTTCCTCTTATTACCTTCCCCTCCCCTCCCTTCTCTTCCTCTCCTCTATTCAAACATACCTAAGAATAATTAACTAAGAACAAGGTATGTATGAGTGGATACACTTTTTATTTTTGTGATGATTTAAACTTTTGAATATGAAGTTTAAAGCCAAAAAAATTAAGTTGTTTGGATTTGCAGAAAGTTAAAATTAATTATATAAGTTTGTGAAATTAATATTGGAGAACACTCCTTTTAGATATTATTTATGTAGCTGAATGTTGATCATATGAGTAATATGTCTTATAATAAATCAAAAGGAAAGATGTGAACATGTGATATGATTTTGTATGATTTATTTAAAATCTTATGTATTTTCTAAAAGAAAATTTGTGAATTGAATTTATATGTGTATGAATTGATCATACTTAAGATTTTGCCTTATGTTCTTTTACAGTTTATTGGCCCTACATACGATCCTTTGTTGATGGAAGAAATACTATATTTTTTTCTTGTAATTAGATCCTGCAGGTTAAGAGATGACAAATGGTGATTGATGCTCATGATGTTATTTTACACACGGAACGAGTCTTGAATAAGGGCTTGTTTGGCTTAGCTGATAAAAAAATACCTGATAAGCACTAATGTTGATAAGTATTTTAAGTGCTGATACTTATTTTAAAATATAAGTAGTTACATGTTTGGATAAAAGTGCTGATAATATCAATAAGTAGTTGTAAACTTGTAATGTTTGTTAAAATAAATATTGACTAATATAACCTTAAAGTTATATGATAATAATATCAAAAATTATGGATAAAATAGTAATATAGTTGGTTAAAATCAATAAGTCAATAACTTTAAAAATAAGCAGGGGGGACCCTGCTTATTTT
>LTAE01015327.1:0-10502 GCA_001647135.1 Pontederia paniculata
AAATCTGAGGAGATAACTTTGTGAGGAGATAAAAAACTGAGGAGATAAAATCTTTAATCTTCTAATTATGGAAATATATTTGGAGGAAATAAATCTGAGAAGATTAAACTTATGAGAGGATAGAATTTGAGTTAGGTTTGGAGATAAATTGGGGATGAAATCTGGGTAGTTACAGTTTTTCTCTTCTTTTGCATTCTTCATATTATAAGAGTAGAGAATGTGATTTATAGGTGTTGTTTTGCAAGTTTTTTATTTGGGGATTCATCACTGATGGAGATATCATGAATTCTTATGAGGTTCGCATTTAAGTTTTTTATTTTTTAATAATTTAACATGATCAAATTTAACTTCATTTTATTCTGATTTTATCAATGGTATCAGAACCTACATATCAAATAATTAAGGATTTTAATTCAAGTTTAATAAGATCCGAGGCTTTTTTTTTTCTTTTGATTTTGATGTTCGGGTGTTTTTTTCTGATGACCTTCTTGTGCTACAAGAAAGAGTTAATCCCTTATGTTGTGATGCACACCTATCACGCATTGTCCATGAATGAATACAGTTGTATATTATTTGGTTCAAGTATTTGTCGTGTCACTCTCATGCATGCACGCATAAGCATGGAAGAAATATATACATCAGTGCTTATCTTTTTTTTTTTGTCTATGGTCTCAGATTTTAAGATGTGTTCAGATAATCTTTTTTTTTTTGAAAAAAAACTACTATTTCGACCTGTCATATAAATATCAACCATGTTGCAAACAGTTGTTATCTTCTCATGAAGATTGGCATGCATTGACTACCTATATTTATGTTAGGGTCAATTCTATTTTCCTCCCTCAAACTATAGCATATATATCAATATAACCCTTAAACTATATTATTATCCATTTTGCACCCTTAAACTTTTCGAATAGTGACATTTAAGCTCAAAAAATAAATATAATTATGTTTTATATTATTTTTTCTTTTTCTAAATTATTGAATTACTATTTTAACCATGTTAAATTATTTTTTTTAGATTTTTATCTAATAATATAAATTTTCTCATAATTCCAAATATATTTAAGATCCAATTTTAATTTTTCTATGTTTTAAGTATTATTTTTCACTTCAAAATATTTTTCGGCTTTAATTTTATTTTTTTTAATCCAATTGCAAAATTTTCCTTTTTATATTCTTTAACAAGACTAAGACTATTTGTCTTTGATCAATTAATCTAAGAAGGATAAAATAAAATTTTAATAATTTAAAAAATAAATAAAATGATAGAAAAAATGTAAAATTTTATTTTTGGGGTTAAGTGTCATCATTAAATAAGTTTAAGAGTGCTAAGTGGATAATAATATAGTTGAGGGGCTATGTTGGTAGATATATCATAGTTTAAGGGAGGAAAGTGGAAATAACTTTTTTTTATGTATGCTAACATTTGTATGTCCTTGCATAAGTTAATTTTTTTAAGGATATTTATTTTTCTGAATAAACTTCTATGTGTTCCTATGGGTCGAATAAGTAGAGGCAAATAGCTACATTTTTTGTCAAACTTTTCTTTGTGATTGATACGGTAGATTAATAAGTTGTAACTATTAATCTTTTAGATGCAATAGTTTTTTTCTAAATATATCCAGGATGCAATTGTGCTAACTTTTTATTTACTAATGATGACCATGCATGGTTGCTGAAGGAAATCATTTTTTAAATTTATGTTTAGTTTTATTTTATTAATAAAAGAATGATTATGGACAATTTATACATTTTCAAGTAAATTTTATTGCATAATATGTTACCAAAGTAGTATTTTTTTTAGTTTAATTTATTTCAAAATATAAATGGTGACCTACATGTTACTAATACAATATTGAGTAGCCCAAAGGAAACTTAATATTTGAATATAGAACATATAGATAATGATAATTATTTGGTTACATACAAGTAATAAATTGCCCCAAGGGAAAATTTGTTATTTGAAATGTTATATTATTATCATTTTTATTACCATGTCAATATATCACTTGCAAGTTATTATTTCTATTTAAAAACTAAGTATTAATGTTGTATCGATATTTTTTGTGTGGTTTGCCCGTATTTAAATTTATTATTATTTAATATAATACTCATGATTGTTATGTTCTTTATTTAATTTCTTCATCTATTACTAATATCAATGATGACATCAATTTCATCCCCATGTTAAATGGCACAAACTTTAAGATGTGTCTAAGTGATTGTTCATATCACTCTCGAAGTCATGGATTTGAACTATGCTTTTAAGGATCCATAAACTTGTTGATATTATTGATGAGACTACCTCTAATGAAAAGAGGGAGATGGAAATGGGAACAATCAAATCACATGAGTCATGATAATCAAGCATGCCATTCAGAAGCATTAGAGACACTATGCTGAAGGATTGAAAACAACTAAGGATTTCCTTAAAGCTCTTGAGAAAAAAGTTCTCTAAAATGAAAATAAAAATAAAAACAAGCACACTCTTATCAAATTTGATCTCAATGAAATCTAAGGGAAAATTAAATATTCTGAAATATATAATGGAGATTTCATATTATTTCAAAATTGAAAGCACTTAGTTTGAATTTATTTGAAAACTTGTTAATGCATTTGGTTTTGTTATCTTTTTCAGTACATTTTGATCATGTTAAAGTGAGCTATAACTGTGAAAAGGACTCATGGTCCTTGAATGAGCTCATCTCTCATTGTGTTAAGGAAAAGGAAAGACTTAATCAAGAGAAGATAAAAAGTGCTCATTTGGCTATCACTCCTAAGGATAAGAAAAGGATTCTAAAGAGAAAAGTTCAAAACGAAGTTGCAAGTGAAATACCACACAAAGATAACATAAGGGGAAAAATAAGGACGGATGCAACATGTCCTCAAAAGAAGTAATGTATCAACTACAATGTTTGGCGTGTCAACAAAAGTATGCTTGTTAACTTGGTTTGTTCTAAGGTTAATTTAATGTTAGTACTTAGACATGCATGGTGGATACATTCTGGTGCAACAACTCACATTAGTGTGTGACTATATAGAGTTGCTTGAATTACCAAAAGCAAATAATAGTGAAAGATACATCTATGTCCATGATGGCAAGAAAATTGAGGTCGAAGCGATTGAAAATTTTAGATTATTGCTTAAGTCTGGAACATATTTGGATTTACATGAGACTTTTGTTGTACCATCAAAATTTAATTTATATTTCTACATTGGACAAGTTTAATTATTCATGTTCATTTGGAAATGGAGATTTTAGTATGTTTCATGATTCAAAATTAGTTTGTTCTAGTTCTTTATCTTATTGCAACGATCTTTATTTAATCGATTCTATTACCTTTATAATTATATCATGCAACTCTACATAAAAGTCTTAGGGGTACTAAGAGAAAATTAACTAAGGAGGATTCAACTATATTATAACATAAGAGATTGGGTCACATCTTCAAAAGGAGTATAGAAAGACTTATGTCAGATGAAATCTTTAAACCTTTAAATTTTTCAATTTTCAACATTGTGTGATTTATTAAGCGAAAACAAACCAATATAAAGAGATTAGGTACCAATAAGACTACAAATCTTTTGGAACTTTTACATATAAATATTTGCGGTCCATTTCCTTCGGCTGCATGGAATAGACAACATATTTTATAAGTTTCATTGATGATATTCTAGATATGGTTATCTATATCTCATTCATGAAAAATCACATTCTTTGGATGTTCTCAAAAAATTTAAAGCCAAAGTTGAGAATCAATTTGGCAAAAATATTGAAGTTGTGAGATCATACCATGGTGGTGAATTTTATGGTCGATATAATGGTTCAAAATTCATCCTAAATATTTTGCTAAATTCTTATAGTAACATGGTATCTTCCATAATGTACCATGCTAGGTTCGCCTAGCATGAATAATATTGCTAAAATGTGAAATAAGGCACTAAAGGACATGATGAGGAGTATGATTTGTCATTCTATCTTACAAGGATCACTCTAGGGAGAAAAACTAAAGTCTGCAACATATATTCTGAACAGAGTTTCAACTAAAGCAACTATAAAGACTCCATATAAGATTTGGATTGAAAATAAACCTAGTCTAAATCATTTTCATATTTAGGGTTGTCAAGCGGAGGCAAGATCTTATAGGTCGAATGAAAAGAAATTGAACTCTAAAATGAAAAATTGTTATTTCATTGGATACTCTAAGTTTTCTAATCCTGCAATCAAATTAATATTTGAGACGAATAATGCTCAATTCTTTAAGGATGTTAAGTTTGAGGGATGAGATAAGATTTGAATATGAATCTATTGATATTTCCAAAAGTATCATTGGCATTGATCAAGACATCATTCTTAAAAATGTTGAGAATATAAAACATCAAAATAATATTGGAGAACCTTCCATTTTGGATGTCATTCTAGATGAACAAACTCTACAACCTTAAAAAATAATTGCAATTAAGAAGATACACTAAATAGAGAGAGAGAGAGAGAGAGAGAGAGAGAGAGAGAGAGAGAGAGAGAGAGAGAGGAGAAATGCTCTCATACGACTACATTATTTATCTTCAAGAACATGAGTTTGATATCAATATGATGTAGGATGATCCAATCAATATTCGTTAAGGCATGAAATTAACTCTTAAAAGTAGATTGATGTCATGAATGAGGAAATAAAGTCCATGAATGACAATAAAATATGGGAATTGTCTTATTACTTGAAGGTGTAAAGCTCATTGGTTCTAAATGGATATATTTAAAACTAAAGGAGATTCAAAAGGCAATGTAAAATAATATAAATCAAGACTTATCGCTAAGGTACTTACATAGAAAGAAGTAACTACAAAGAGGCATTCTCTCATATATTATCGAAGGTCTCTTTCAGGACTATAATAACTTTAGTAGCACACTTTAAGCTACATCAGATGGACATAAAGACTACATTTCTCAATGGTGACATTAATGAAATGATTTATATGGGGAACCAAAAAACTATGTATCAGGTGATACAAAGTCAATGGTTTACAAATTAGATAAATCCGTCTATGAGTCTAAATAGTTGTCTCGATAGTGGTATTACAAATTTCATCAATTCATCATCCCATCATCTCATAAGTTCTGTGGGAGTAAGCATATTTTTTCTTGTTTTATATGGCGATGCCATATTGCCACAAATGATATAGGATTATTGCATGAAATCAAGAATTTTTTTCTAAGGCATTTTGAGATGAAAGATCTTGGTGATGCAACTTTATATTGCATGAAACCAAGAAATTTTTTATAAGGTATTTTGAGATGAAAAATCTTTGTGATGCAACTTTTGTGTTGGTTATTCATATACGTTGAGATCGTTCTCGATGAATGTTAGGATTATTCCAAAATTCTTATATCGAGAAAATTTTAAAAAGTCATGACATGCAAGATTGCAAATTAGGAAGTACCTCGATATTTAATGGAGACAAGTTTAGTCTCAACCAGTGCCCTAAGAATGACTTTGAGAGAAGGAAAATAAAAAAAATTCTTATGCATCAAATATAGGAAGTCTTATGTATGCTCAAATGTATATGCATCCAAATATTGCGTGCATTATCGGGATATTGGACAAATGCTTAAGTAATCCAAGTATGGATCTCTAGAAAGCAACCAAAAAGGTATTATGGTATTTATTAAGGACAAAGGACAACATGTTGACATATCGAAGGATAAATTAGTTTGAGACAATCGGATATTCAGGCTTCATTTTTGTTGAATGCCAAGATAGCATGAAATCTACATCAGGTTATATTTATTTGCTTACAAAAGGTGCAATATCTTGGAAGAGCGTCAAACAATATATTGTTGCCTCTTCCATCATGGCACAAGAATTCATTGCATATTATGAGGCATCTAATCATGGAATTTGGCTACGAATTTTGTCACGAGACTACACATAGTATATGGTTTTGAAATATTAGTAAAAGTATTTTGGGATAATATGTCAGCAGTCTTATATTTAAATAACAATAAGAGCTCGACAAAATCAAAGTACATCAAAATCAAGTTCCCTATTGTTAAAAAAAGGTACAAAGTGAGCATTTGTCTATTGAGCATATTAGGACAAAATCTATGATTGTGGATCCGGTTGCCACTCAAAATAGATGCTTCTTAAGCACACCGTAAATATGAGTGTCATTTTAGTTCAGGATATTTAACTTTAATGAGAGTTTATAACTAAATGCTCATGTTATAGATAATTTTTGTTATTCTAGTTTATGTATTCGAGTTTTTTGCAGAAATATTATTTATTTTGTGTTCACTCTTCTTTTAATTAATTAAGTTTGATCTCAATTAAGTGGACCAGTTGAAAGAATGTGTGTTATTCATGATCTTTTATACTTAATTATATTGATATATGTGACAATTGTTGAGTTGAGTTGCAATAATGACGACAAAGACTACTTTGATCCTATATTAGTATAATTGATGGATAAAATTAATTTTTTAAGTATTAGTATTGATAGCAAAATCAATATCATTTGGTATTTTGTGATGTATAATTATAAAGTTACACATATAACTCAAGTGGGAGATTGTTGGATCATAAATCCAACTTTGGGAAATATATTAATAATTATATATACAATTAAGAGTTGGCAAAGAATAAATTAAGATTCAAATAAAAGTGATCAAGATTATTTTATGGCATTAAAATAAGTATGATACGAGTTGGTTATAATGTGAAGATGGTCTTCTATGATGAGTAGAATTCACATTACATATGGTTATAATGTGTAGAGACCAAAGCGTATATTATCTTTTATGATGGGTAGAATTCACATTGCACATGATTATTATAAATAAAGGGTCACGTTCGCCAAAACACATCACACTTGAATGAAACCTATTAGAGAAACTTGAGAAATTGTCACCTTCTTTTCCATTTCTCATCATGGAAGAGAAGATAAGGTGGTTTTTAGGTGTTGTTTTGAAAGTTCATTCCCGCTCAAGAGTTCATCACCGGTTGAGGCCATGAATACTTATAAGTTTCGCATTTAAGTTCTTTATTTCTTAATGATTTGACATTATCAAGTTTAGTTTGATTTTATTCTGCTTTTATTATATGAAGCATATGATATCTATAATTTATATACTAGATCAATTGATTTTTTTTGTTCGAAAGTCATTTCTTTATAAGGAAAATAATATTAGCAAGTTTTCGAATAGAAGGTTTGTTTGTTCTAAGAAAGGTCATAAAATATTACTTGAAATGTTTGAAATGAAGTCTAAAGAAGGGAAAGACGAAATGATTGTAAAGATTATTTATTTATTGGTGAAGCAATTAATGGAAAGTCGATTGTTAAAAGATTCAAGGAAGAACATAATCATTTATTAGTCACTGCTTCAAAAGTACTACAATTAAGTTCTTATAATGAATTGTCCAAAACTTCTAAATTTGTTATTATCGATTGCAATTATTATGGTCTTGGTGCATTTACACGACTTCTAAAGTATTCAATTTATCCATCAACTACAAGCGAAGATTGCATGAACTGTATGAAAACAACAAAAAATAATGCATCAGATTTTTGTAGTTTCAATAATAGTTTTGTTTAGAAATTATTTTTTTGTTGCTTTCAAATGGTTCATGCAATATTGACTTGTAATTGATAGACAACCTGAATACTTCAAAAGTCATGCAATCCTTCATAGATCAAGGCCACGATCATTGCAATAAGTAGTCACACCTTTAGATGCATCAAACAAATCATTATGAGCACGTAATTGTAGTACTTTTGAAGGAGTGATTAACAAATGATTATGTTCTTCCTTGAATCTTTTAACAATCCACTTTCCATCAATTGTTTCACCAATAAATAAATGAGTCTTACAATCATTTTGTGTTTCCCTTCTTTTGACTTCATTTCTAATATTTCAAGTAATATTTTTATGTCATTCATTATAACAGAAAACATTCTACTCGAAAATTGTCTAATATTGTTTGTCTTATAAGAAAGTGACTTTCGAATGGAAAATCCAATGTATTTAATGGTTATTTCCATTTTCTCCCTTGAATTATCATGAAATTCTGACTTACTCCTAAACTATAAAAATAGGGAGAAGTAGGTCTAAACTGTTTTCATTGACCAATTTCATCCAACAGTCTAGTATTGAATTTATTCAAATTATTATAATTTATTAAATTACTATTTTACCCATGTAACAAAAAAAATTATTCCACCCTCTCTCTCTCTCTCTCTCTGTGTGTGTGTGTGTACATGAGCATCTCGCCTCGCATAGCGTTGTGCATGGCGAGATCACCATCGAGCTCGCCATGCATATATTGTGAGCTCACCGCGCTTGCATGGCGAGCTCGATGTGCAAGCCGTGCAACGAGCTCGTCGTGCATGGCGCGCAACAAGCTCACCACGCATGGAGAGAGAGATAGAGTGTAGACAAAAAGAGAGAACACACAAAGAGAGAGAGGAGAGAGAGAGGATAGAGCGAGAGAGAGAGAGAGAGAGAGAGAGAGNGCAACAAGCTCACCACGCATGGAGAGAGAGATAGAGTGTAGACAAAAAGAGAGAACACACAAAGAGAGAGAGGAGAGAGAGAGGATAGAGCGAGAGAGAGAGAGAGAGAGAGAGAGAGAGAGAGAGAGAGAGAGAGAGAAGAGAGCCCAAAGAGAGCATACCACGCGCGAGAGAGAGCGGAGAGCTCAGACGAGCTCGTGAGCGGCGAGCTCACCTAAGGCATGGGGAGCTCACCTATGCATTGCGAGCTCGCAACGCTTGGAGAGAGAGTGCAGAGATAAAGAGAACAAAGAGAGGAGAGAGCGTGAGAGAGAAGAGGAGAGATATAGCGAAGAGAGAAAGAGAGGAAAGAGCGCAAACAAGAGAGAAATAGAGAGAGCCGACAGAGAAAGAGAGAGAAGAGAGAGTGAGTAAGGGCAAAATAGTAATTTAATAAATTAAATAATTTGAATAAATTCAATACCAGACTGTTGGATGAAATTATCTGATCGAAAAATGTTTAGACCTACTTTTGCTCGGTTTTATAGTTTAGGGTTAAGTTTGGAATTTCGTGATAATTCAAGAGGAAAAATTGAAACAATAATTGATTTAACATATAAATTATAAAAATCATATGCTTCATCTTCTGAATTAAATATCATTCCAATTGATGGTTTGATATCACGGGAATGCTCAAGATTCATCCACAACTTGCACATTGTTTACATAAATATCTAATAATAAGACGGGAACATGGTGCTCCTTAGTTTTTTTGCACCGTCGGATTCCAAATCAAGGGTAGCTGAAATAAATGCTCAAATTGGAGAAGAAATATGGTTCAATCTAAGTGAACCAGTTGGGTTACTCCCAAACATGTACTTTCTCTCTCCTCTAGAAAAAAATTTCTAGGGCACAGTTCTTTTTTCTTCTCCTCAAGCGACGATGTCACGTCGGAGACTTGACATGCTCCAATTTTTCTATTTCGCCGCCCGCGGAGATGCTACCTCCGGTGCCTAGAGGCTCGTCGCTTCATCGTGAAACAACATCCTCGGGCATGATTCTTTTTTCCTCAAGCGACGACGTCGTGCCTGGAGAGCCGCCACACTCCTGATTTGCTATTTCTCCGTCCCTAGATACGCTATCTCTGGCGCCTGGAGACTCGTTGCTTCACCGTGAAACAACATCCCTTGTTGTTGTCTCATCGCTGAAGGCTCACCATCCAGTTTGAGAAAGATTAACCTATTGCTCGCTATTTTTTTCTCAAGTGATGATGCTGTCATGTTCTTGTCTCACCGTCGAAGGCTCGTCATTGAGGAACTTGCCTAAGGACTTTATATCAACCAATTAGCAGTTGATTTAAATATTTGATGGGTTGTGCACATCATTTTTCTCACTTAAAAGTTGAATGTTATATGGTGATCAAATCAAATTTTGAGAGAAAAGAAACTCATATTTAAACATTTTTGCTTGTACCTTTGGTATATGATTACCATTTGAAAGTGCAAATAAGATAAGAGAATTTCATTCATGTGAAATTGCACATTGTGATATGGTTTCTATATGTATATCAAGTATTTCGATATCATTATTAGAGTGATCACAATTATGCTTCCAAGTCTGGAACTCTTGATGATGTTTTGTGTTTATTGGAAGTTATGCCTATGAAGGATTTTCCATCAAAGACAATGTATATTCGATTATTTGAAACACTGCTCAATGTTCAGTATGGTGTGCTTTCCAAATATTTAGGTGTAGACTTTTTCTATTTGAACAAAGACCAACAGATCTTTTATTACTGATGTTTAACCTTTATTTCCTGAATGATTTGCCGAGCCTCTAGTGACATTGATGATTCTGAAGTAATGTTTTACTTTGCAGTGGATGACTATCTTTTATTTTTCAATGTCCATTAGTTTCCAATTTTTGTCACCTTAGTGTATTTTTATGTTAAGGGATTAATGAAGTTCGATATTAGAATTATTTTCATTCAAGATAACAAATAAGTTCGATAT
>LTAE01015329.1:0-10497 GCA_001647135.1 Pontederia paniculata
TTACTTCAGCTCAGGTCGACTGTTGTACTGAACTTGACTATGTCCTATTACAGAAATCAGCTCAAACAAGTTCATCAGTACAGATTGAGTTCACTTACAAATTTGTGATCATTCAAAACATTCTCGGGATCCTAGATTCAACATTAGAGTCATATGTTCAATTGATATGAATTGATAATGTGAAGGAGGAAGAATGTAGGAAGGAACCTAGAATGCAAAATGTTAGATTTTGATTTGGTGAAAAGACCCATGTTGCATGATAGATGTTTGCTAAAATGTCAAAGAAGTGTATGTTGTTTGTTTCGATGTTCTAATTTTAATATTTTATGTCTAATTTTATGCTAAAACCTAGAAGGAAGGATTTAGAAGCATCACCATTTGGACCTAGGATGAAATGGGAATAATTAGACGCAAAAAGGGATCAAAAGAAACATAAATGGTGACATATGTGAGGAAACGGTCGACCGAAATGAAGAATCAGTCGACCGGAATCAAGAGAAGTAGGGAGAGGGTGTTCGACAAGGAGAGGGTGAGATAATAAATGAACATGTGACTTGGATACGACTCATGAGAAGTTAAAAGTTAACTTCTAAGTTGTCACATAATAAGGAAGATGAAAGATAAAGAAAGGGACATGAATGATGAAGTTAAGCCAAATAGACTATGTGCATTGAAAGTCAATGCAAAGTATGATATTCATGTCTAAAGATGCATTATGTTGATAATGTTAAGTATACGAGGTATTTTATCGATAATACCAAATAAAGCAAAGATAAGATGAATTCAAGTTGCATTATATTGATAATGCATAAGCAAGATAAGAAAGTAAGTTAAAGATGAAAGATAGACTTAGTTAAGTTCTGGAGCATAATTGGCTAATAAGTTAAAGTAAAGTAAAGTAAAGATGATGGTCATATGTTGATCATAAGTTGGGCTCACACCCTATGATATGCTATGTGATGTTTATATGTATGACATGTAGATTCTTGCATATATGGATGATATGATTCATCTATTCTTCGACCTTTGCATACTCTAACGGGATGAAAGTTCTCTGCTTATGGATTCTGCAGGTACGAAGTGATAAAGATGCTTATACGATGATGGCACTGCTCATGATGGCCAAAGCACATGGTTAAGTGTTGGACTTGTCTTAGAATCGAGTTATGTTATGTGTCGTCTTTCCTTTGGAATATGTATCGACTTTTGGCAAGCTTTATGTTTTCTTCATTTCAAGTGACCTTTATGGATAAGTCGTTGTATGTTTAAGTTAAGTACTCAACTTATGTCATCTTTAATCAACGTTCAATGTCTTCCGCTGATTGGTACTCGTGTCATGATCTTATCCGTATTCGCTGATTTTAATTCCTGTTAATCTAAATTCTTTTGTTCTCCTTGAGTTCTTATATGTCTTGACAGAAATTGTCAATATTTAAGTCAAGGTTAAATGTCTCGTAGCATTCCAGAGATTGTTCCGTGCACGTGGCGGATGCCGATTCATTTGCGTGGCGGAGCACATTTTCGGGGGTTACAAATATAAGATCAAATCAAGAATTTTGTTTTAGTTAGATAGAGTTCCCTTCACGTGAATCTCATTTAATATTGAAAGAAAAGTTGGTATTGAAAGAGAATGAAGAGGAACGAATTCATGGAGCTTTTTCTTCACTATAAATTTAAACAAGGTCAAATAGCCACTCCTACTCTTTTCTCAACCCAAGCGATGTTTAAATGTTTTAGAAAGAAATTCTATTAATATATTTATATTTATAATTAAGAAAGGAAATATTTAAGAGTAATTTAAAATTCAGAACATCTTGATCTACTCAGAACCTCTTATTCCATTAGTTTAAACTATTAAAAGATAATAATTTATATGACACCCAGAACCTCTTATTCCACTAGTGAAGATGTATACAGTATACCAATACATTACAACCTTGTTTTATCTTTGGCATACTCTTATACTTGGACATCTAAGATTGAATCATGTTCGTTCTTAAATATCTTGATCATCACACTTCTTGTTGCATGTGTTGAGACCACAACAAAACATTTTACATCATTAGTCTGATGTATGATATGGGCGATGGGAATGATCTTTTATCAGCTACAAATTGCACAAAAGGTGCTCACCGGTCATCTATTGAATTGCCTTCTGGTGCTCCAGTCGTCCACCGTTCACCTTCGGACGTCCGCAGTTTCGAGCTTTAGCCTTAATTCTTTCGTCAAGCTCCTTCGGTCATCCGCTGATTGTACGCCAATACTTCGGTCGCTCGATCTTGACTTGAACTTACTTCTTCAACCCTTCTTTGGTCGTCCGCTAATTGTACACCAATCCTACGGTCGACCTTTACTTTAGTTGAAATCTCTTGTCAAGCTTCTTCGGTCGTCCGCTGATTGCACGTCAATCCTTCGGTCGTCCGATCTTGACTTGTACTTAGTTCTTCAACCCTTCTTCGGTCGTCCGCTAATTGCACACCAATCCTACGGTTGACCTTTACTTCAGTTGAATTTTCTTGTTAAGCTTCATCGATCGTCCGCTGATTGTCCCTGAATCCCCTCGGACGTCCTTTGCCTCTTCACTGAGTACTTCGATAGTCCGCTCATTCTCCATTAAGTTTCTCGGACGTCCGTAAATTTCTTCTGACATTCCTTTGACATTCTTCGGACGTCCTTTGATATTCTTTGGACGTCCTTTGACACTTCTCAGATTCTTTGGACGACATTTCCTTCTCCTGTTATGTTCACAGGTCGTCTGCTGCTTTGACTCATAAGCTCTCGAATGACCACTATCTTCATGTGAATTACATCGATCGTCCACTGATCCTTCGGACGTCCTTTCATTTCTTCACCTCAGCTCAGACGCTCTTCCGATCGTCCACTGCTTTAATTCCAAAGCTCTCGGACGTCCTTTCTTTTCATCTGGAGTCTCTCGGACGTTCGCTCTTCACCTTCGAATGATCTTTCTTTCTCCCCATCATTTCTTTGGTTGTCCACTGCTATAACTCCAAAGCTTTCGGACGACCTATCTTTTCATCTGAAATCTTTCGGTCATTCGCTTTTCAATTTCGGACGACCTTTCATTCGTTCACTTCAACTCTGATGCTCTCCGGTCGTCCACTACTTTAACTCTAAAGCTTTCGGACGACCTCTTTCTTCATCCTGAGTACTTGGTCATCCGCTGTTCAATATTGGACGACCTTTCATTCTGCTCGTCATTCCTTTGGTCGTCCACTGCCTTAACTCCAAAGCTTTTGGACGACCTGTTTCTTCACAGGAATACTTCGGTCGCCCACTGTTCCTTTTTGGTTGACCGCTCAATATTTAGCTCCATTTCTTCAGTCTCTTTTCTTTACTTCCGTTGACCTCTTTGCATCCTTAAGATGACCATTCGACACTTAGGATTTTTCTTCCCGTCTTTTCTGTACATAGGTCGTCCACTTCTTAACTTTGGTCGAATTTCTTCACAGGAATACTTCGGTCGCCCACTGTTCCTTTTTGGTTGACCGCTCAATATTTAGCTCCATTTCTTCAGTCTCTTTTCTTTACTTCCGTTGACCTCTTTGCATCCTTAAGATGACCATTCGACACTTAGGATTTTTCTTCCCGTCTTTTCTGTACATAGGTCGTCCACTTCTTAACTTTGGTCGACCTATTACTGACTGAACACAAAAATCCTGTCTTTCACAGATACATCAAAGATTATCAGTACAACTAAGCTTTCCTCACAAATTTACGATCATCAAAATAATCTTGGGATCCTAGATTCAACAATCTCTCCCTTTTTGATGATTACAAATTTATGAGGAGTGAACTTAGGGTTAATTTTAAACATAAATATCATATAGAAATTTAACTAACCAGAAATGCGCCCCCTTAATCATATATCTCTTATTTTTAAGCAATTCTCTCCCTTAACTCATGTATATATTCAAGACATGTAACTCAGAAATACTTTATATTTTATTTTAGCACTTATCATTGAGAAGCATACTTCAGAAATTATCTTTGCAAGACAAAATTCAAAAACACTTTCATTTCATTTCTGACATATAGAATGTCATACACAAAAAATATCATACATTAAAGTCATTCAGACTCAAAGTGTTTTCATACACATAACTTGTCTACAACACAAAATTAGTTTGCATACACAAGTCTATCTATCTATTGCTCTTGGTTCTTATTCTTCTTCCTCTTGAAGCTTTTTCCAAACTTCTTCTCAGAGGAACGAAGTGTTGAATTTTTAGCTCTTTCCTTAAATGTTTCTTCTACTATTCGGTTCACTACATCTGCCATTAGAGCGTTAACTTCATTTTCTTGTTCAACAAACAGTTCTTGAAGTTCATCCTCTATGCCAATTCTTTCAGTTACTGATTCAGTAGTGACTTGGTCATCTTGCATCTCAATGATTGCTTGGCCAGCTTCTTTCTTCTAGTGCACAATTTCTTTCTTGATCAGCTCCTACATTTTGAAGATCAATATTTTGATCAACACTTACCTCTCTTGCAGCAGCTTCCTTTTGATTTTGAAGATTATCGTCGGGTCCATTTTCTTCTCCTTGAGCTCTCTGATCCTCACCCAGGTTTCCTTCTTCAAGGACCTCCCTATTTCTCTCCTCTTGAACCTCTTCTACAATGGGTTCAAGTGTCTCCTCTTCTGGGGTTGCAGATTCACTCCTTTGATTATTTTCTCCCCCTTTGTAATTATCAAAAAGGGAATCTGGATAGGGATCATACCCTTTTGCCTTCATGAACCCCTCCATTGCATCCCAATGTCTACAAGCTTGATTGTGATGAACAACAATATCTTTACTAACTTCAGTACTCTCGAACTGCTCTTCTTCAATTTTCTTTAGTAGCTCCAAAGATTGACTCAGTTGGGTGGACATTGTGCTCAACTGAGTTGACATGATGTCCACTTTGGTGCACAAGGTAGTCCAATATGCTCTACTTGGAGGCCATGTGGTTGAGAATGTAGAGGTGCCAGCTGTAGTGGAGGGAGTCCTAACACTACAAGAAAATCAATATTTTCTCACGGAATTTTTGACGAAAAATAAGGAAAAATCCGTCAGAAACGTGATTTCTGACGGAATTTTTTACGGAGAAAAAATGTCAGAAAAAAACTCGTTGCAAAAGAATTTCTAACGGATTTTGAGCCCGTCAAAATTTCTGACGAGTTACACCGTTAGAATTTCTGACGGTCTCACAACCCATTAGAAATTCTGAGGGGCCCAAAGCCCCTCAGAGTTTCTAACGGGCCCTACGGCCCCTCAGAAATTTTAAACGAACATGTTTCCGTCAGAAATTTTTAAAAAAATTAAAAAAATTAGAATTTACAAAAAAGTTTAATAATAATTAAAATATACTACATATTTCGTTCCAAATATTTAATCTACATATCATATACTACATATTTCATTCCAAATAATTATAAAAATATTATAAATAATTACAAAAATAATACAAAATGATTACAAGTAATTACAAAAAATATTACATAATATTACAAAATGATTACAGGTAACTACAAAAATATTATAAGAAATTACAAAATATTACAAAAAATTACAAATAATTACAAAGAATTATAAAAATATTACAGAATATTATAAAATGATTACAGTTAATTACAAAAAACTTATAGAATATTACAAAAAAATACAGATAATTACAAAAATATTGTAGAGTATTACAAATTGATTACATGTAATTACAAAAATATTACAGAATAGGAAGGATTACATGTGTGATTATGTGGTGGACAGTTTTCATGACAGGAGATGGAAACTTTTGAAATGATCCTTGAACAAAGGTATATGTTCTTCCTCCACTCACAGCTAGTGCAACTTGATTTTAAGTGTAGATGGTGTGAGGCCAATGCATTAGAGCAAGTTTTATGTGTGGGAAATCCGGAGTGTCAAGGATCTCATTCAACTTAGATTCTGTCATGGAGAAGTGTTTGCCATGCAGATAGGTTTTGATTTCTTCATAAGTGTCATCATAGGTTAAGTTTGATAGAAATGTTTTAGAACATAGGAATGGACTGGCTGATCAAGGTCAAGAAATTTAATCCAATCACATTGCTCAAATGTTTCTTTTATATCAGGGAGTTGAAGACTTTTCCAATCAATGGAATGATATGATTCAACTAAGCGATGTTCATCAAAGAGAGTTAAGTATTGATTTTGAACCAACTCACTAATGTAACAACGGTAACTAAAGACCGGGTCGGTTGAAGGGGGTTGTCCGTTGTTTGATTCACATTTAAAGGGAGTTATGCTGTGTTAACTGATTCTTTTGGAAAGGATGAGAATGGTTCATTTAATTGTTCTTATGTTTGTGCTCCTTTTACAAGTCTTCATTTCTTAGAAATTTTCTTAACGGGTGACATGACTCTAATAGACTAGGAAGAACACAAGGTTTAAAGATGGCATGAAGAGTAGTGAAAGGAGAACGAAATGAGTTGATTCTGTAAAGAATGAATAGCATTCACAACAAATTTTAAACCTAGTCAGAAGTTAGACGGTAAAAACTTAGAATTTGAACTTCACGAAGTAAGAAGTGATGTTTTAGGTTTATATAAGTGTTTGAATCTTTTTCTGTGAACGTCTTGATCGCTTCGAGTTTGCTAGGGATTGCAGGAGATTTGAACGACACTCGGAGGGAAGAAGACGGAAGAACCTGAAGAGTCACCCTTTGAGTTGATTCCAAATATAATGATGATTAGGGGTGACCCACTATATATATAGTGCTCACAACATCGGTCGTCCGAAATAAATGGTAGGTCGACCGAAGTAGAAGGGGATGTTATGTCATGATTGCAGTGATCATCCTATGATTCCAGTGTATGCCTTTCGCTTGAACTGATCCTAAGTCATGAACCAATTTCGGTCATCTGAAGTAAGTCTAAGTAAGGACAACGAACGTCCATAGTCCTAAGCATGGTAAGACATTCAAAACATAGGACGCCCTCAGTTTGTACAACGGTCGACCGGTCTTTGGTAGGATATTTGAATTGGTAGTCCGAAGTTTTCAATGGGCGTCCACTACATGGGATACTAGTTATCAACAATATATTTCAGACGCTCAAATTATAAGGAGCGGTCGTCCAAAGGCTTGTGACCAGACTAGTACTTAATCATTTTATCACTCAACACTTAATGAATAGTTTTAAAAAAATGTATGTGTTGTGCAACACAATTAATTTTTAACTTTATTAATCAGTGATACTCACACAGGCAAGTCACCAATAGGTTAAGTTGTTTGTCAAGTTCCTAAGTCTAACATCCCAATTTCTCCTTTTAGCATATTGAACTTATCTCTCCCTAAAGGCTTTGTAAATATGTCAGCTAACTATTTTTCAATTGGAACATATTCTATAGAGATGGTTTTGAGTGATACATATTCTCTAATGAAATAATATCTTAAGTCAATGTGCTTAATCCTGGAATGTTGCACAAGATTTTTAGTCATTTCTATAGCATCTGTATTATCACATTTCAATGGTATAGTTTCACATGCTATGTCATAANTTTCTTAGTTTAAATTCACAAGAAAGGGAAATGAGAAGATCCATAGAGCAAAGACGCATGGTAGGGCATTGGTGTCCTCAATCGCGGGAACACAGTAAACCATTATTGCATCATCATTTTGTGTGTTATGTACATTATACATACATATGCATACTTTCACAAGGAGGGAAAATGAGAAAAATAAAAAAAAAAGAGCAAAGAAAAGGAATGCTCAAATGAAAAGTGCTCAAAACAAAAGGAAAAGAGAAAAAGAAAAAGAGCAAAGCAAAAGAAAAATGTGTACTCTCCCTTGTGCAAAGGAAAAGTTTGAAAGTCACATGCGTTGCATTTTCTTTTCTTTTTGTGTGACATAGCATGATGATAAGAGTACCTTTCTTGTGTGTTTGAACTTTGAAGCACCTATAATTTCATTGATAATCATACTTAGTTGTTGTCCCCGAAAGCTTATGAAAACTTGAGCTATACTCATAATTTGATTTGTGATGTGAACTATAACCTTTTTTATTTGGTGATGACGTGTGTAGGGAATTTGCAGTGTGGAGTAACTCAACCTTATTTTGATAACTTCAATGTTATACTTTTTCAAACTCTTGCAATCGTATTTTCTTACTTGATGATGTTAGATGTGTATGATATGAACTCTTAAGAGGTACCACCTATGATAGTTGCTTGAGGGGAGTGGTTAGAAGCACAATGGGTCATTGAGGAAAGGCATGGAAGGGAAGGTTTTGATCCAATGGTTATTGACAAGGAGATGATCGAGGGGGCATGAGACCCTAATGAGACCTAAGCTTCATTTGTTTTAATGAAAATAAACTCCTAAAGAAAACGAGTTACTATGAAAGTGAATTCAAAGAAAGTAATTTGTTTCATGTATTCCGTATATGTCTTGAAATATTAAGAAAAGCTTCTTGAAAATATAAAACAAAATGACTTTGTGAGAGGAAAATGAATTTCTCATTTTGGAAAAAAAAGTAAGTCATTTCTTCATGGAAAATAACTTCATTATTTTATAGTGTTTAAAAACTCAAAAATAGTTGGTCAACAAGAAATTATTTTCGTTTGACAAAAAATGGAAGCTATTTTTTTTTAAAAAAAATGACTTAATCTTTTCAAAAAGGTAATTTATTTTCCTCACACAAAGGCATCTTATTTTACCAAAACTAACAGAGCTATATCTTCCCATTACATAAGGAATGCTGAGCGCCAATGAGGTTAACATCTAACAACCTTAGCTTGTGAATTGTGTTTCTAAAGGCATGAATGGATTTGGTAAAACGAAAAGGGACTCCCTTCTTATCCTCTAGGTAAAGTGAACAATTAAAATCACCATTATAAAAAAGTTGGTCATTAAGGACACAATTTTTTAATATTATGGACACATTTTATGCGTCCCTAGCAAACTTACCTACACTTTTAAAAGTGTCCTTATTCTTGGTGTCCCAAATGGCATGAAGGATGCTAAGATTTGCATCTCTAAGATGTGCCTTTAATATCAAGACATTATGATTTCATCTTTATTTAGTGATATTAAGTTACAAACATAATTACGCATCACTCACTTGCGTCTCCAACGTAAGGACACAATTTACATCAACGTAGTCAAGTTAAGGATATTTCTTTTTTACATTAATTATAGCATCTCAATCAAATTAACCTATGCATTCAAAAAAAAGTTACAAAAGTGTTTATATTCTTGGTGTAAAAATTTGGAATTTCGTAAATTGTATCACCAATGAGCCATCTCCTTAGGCACTATCGTTGCCTAAAAAAACCAGTTAAATTACATCTCATTTTTTTGTCATTCATTTATTTCTAAGGAAGCAATTATATGTAATTTGACGATCATCGACAAGTTATGAACCCTCATGAAGATATTGATATTAATTTGACAACATTTTATTATCATAAATGTTAAAGCTTAATGAAATATATGAAAATTGTAATCACAACACACACCACACATTAAAAAAAATTATTATTAATCATAGAAATTCTTAATATACATAAAAAAAATAAGTTACAATCTCCATTTTACATATATTGACATTGCACAAGTTTAAGAACTTGTAACACCTAAATTTAATTGTATAAAAAAATTAAAATAATTCATCTTCTTGGTGCATGCCTATCCTTTTTGCATGTCCATCCTGTTGTCATATAAAGATAAATTTGCAAGAAACATTTTAATGTATAATTATAAAAATTATATATATATATATATATTTTAAAATTAATCACTTACTTTGTCAAATTGATCATTTATCTTCGATATACTCGAACTTCTTTAATATCTACATTATAATAAAAAGAAGTTAGAAACATAAAAAATTAGTGAACAACATAAATTCCAATAAGAAAATGAATCATAAAAGACTCCTTAATGACATTCTAATAATTTCAAGAATGATTCCAAATAAGTTACTCAATTTTTTTAAATTGATAATATTACCTTGCTTTTGTCAGAGAGATTAGATCAATCAATTGTTGAGAATAAGCATCTTTCTTTATTTTCTTCCCTGCATCATAGAAGATTGTATCTTAAGGAACAATGCTGCAAAATGTTATTCGTTCAATATTTGTATAAAAAATCTAGCAAGAATTAAAAAAAAGTATTTAACAATAAAAATATCAACTAAAAAACCTAGAGCATTGAAAAGGGGTGCTTTGCTCTAGGATGGACCCTCATGAAGGGGCAAATGTGCGCCCACGAGAGCACACCTACGAGTAGAGGATGTTGAATCTAGGATCCCGAGAATATTTTGAATTATCACAAATTTGTAAAGTAAACTCAACCTATACTAATGAACTTGTTGAGCTGATTTTTGAAATAGGATACATACAAGTTCAGAGTAGCGGTCGACCTAAGCTGAAAAAGTGGACGACCAGTGCACGCGTAATTATATCAGAAGAGCTACATGTGTGCAGTGGGCGTCCTATGTATATGAAGCGGTCGACCAACA
>LTAE01015330.1:0-10497 GCA_001647135.1 Pontederia paniculata
AAGCTTTTCGGGAACGGGGTCAACCTAAATAAGTGTACCTTTTTCTGTCATCACTTCTTCATCAATTTGTGATCATTAAAACAATCTCGGGATCCTAGATTTAACAATCACCCCCTTTTTGATGATTATAAATTACTGAGGAGTGACTTAGGGTTAGTTTCAAAAGAAAAATTACATAAAATTCAACCAATCATATTTGCTCCTCCTAAATCATATATCTCTCATTTTCAAATATTTCTCCCCCTTAACACATGCATATTTATGATATTCATATCAGGAACATTATGCATTTCATTTTAACGGTTATCACTGAAAATCACATTTTAGAAAATATCATTGAGTAATAGATTCAAAAAACATAATCATTACATTTCTGAAATACAGAGTATCATACATCAAGATCATTCATATTCAGAATATTTCAGTTTTGAAACAAACATAAGTACATGCACTCAAATTTTGTCTACAATACAGAGCTATCTATTTATTTATTTTCGTCCTTATTCTTCTTCTCTTTGAAGCTTCTTCCAAACTTCTTTTCAGGAAGAGGAGGAACGGTTGAAGAAGAAGTGCTTTGATTCTTGCTCTTAGTTGCTTCCTTGGGTGCATTTTCTGTCTCTTCAGTGGGGAGATCTTCTTTCAATTCTTTGTCGGCAGTCTCTTATATTATGTTATTTAATACTTTTGCTAACAGACTGTTAATGTCAATTCCACGCTTTGCAAATAGTTCTTGATATTCATCTTCCACTTGAATTGTTATTTCTTCTTCTTCTTGGCCATCTCTAACAACTGCTACTTCAACAGTGACTTAACCACCTCCATCCTCTCCTCCATGATTATTTTTCTCTTGGCCAACTCCAGCTCTTTGAAGATCAATATCTTCTTGTCTAACATCCTCATTCCCTTGTCCATCTCCCTCTTCTCCTTCTTGATCACCCCTTTGATTCCTTCCATTATCAATATCTTGACCTTTAGCTTCTTTTCCATGGTTGTCTTCTTCTCGGGGTTTACTCCTCTGACTTCTTTCTCCCCCTTGGCAATCATCAAAAGGGCGAGTTTGAGTTTCATAAGGATCGTACCCTGTTGCCCTCATGAAGTCTTCCATTTGTTGCCAATGAGAGTTGGCTTGGGCATGGTGAACAACAACATCTTTGCTTAGCTCATTAACTTCACTTTATTGCACACAAATGTTCTGTAACAATTCAAGAGCTTGACTTAGTTGGGTTGGCATGGTGCTTAGTTGGGTTGACATGGTGTCCAGTTTGTTGCACAATGAATTCCAGTGTTCTTGACTCGGGGGCCATATGAAGAATGAGGAGACTACAGTTGCAGAGGGTGTCCTAATCTCCTGAGAAGTGTTCTGTGGGACTGTAGCTGGAGAGGTGGTCCTAGTGTTCTCAGCCTCATGATTCACAATATCCTCCTGATTCTCAGATGCGGGAGGTTGCTCACTAGCTTGAGGGGTGTCCTTGGTCAGTCATTTTCTACTTAAGGTTATGGAGGACATTTGACCAACTTGAGTGGAGTGGAGGACAATTTCTGTGTCACCAAATTTCACCTTCGGGAGAGTCTTGCGGATCATGAAGGTGATGAGTCTTCCAAAGTATAGACGAACACCTTTAGTCCATTTAGAATGAACTTTTTCTTTGGTCTTGATTAGCTGGTGTATAAGAAGGTTTTCTAGAGAGATGCAAGGGGTTTCAGGATCAACAAGATGGGCAAGAACAACTAAGTCAAGGAGATTGACTCCTGTATAGTGATCGATCCTAGGCAGAACTACATGGATGATTATGTGATGGAGGGTTTTCATATTGGAGCTGAGGTGCTTGTGAAATGATCCTTGAACGAAAGTGTCTACTTTTTCTCCACTCACAGCTTTGGCAGCTTGATTCTAAGTGTATGAGGTGTGAGGTCAGTGCATGGGAGCAAGGTTGATGTGTGGATAATCGGGAGTATCAATAATTGCATTCAATTTAGTTTCAATTATGTTGAATTGTCTGCCTTGCAAATAGGACTTGATTTCTGAGTGGGTGGCATCATAGGTCTGATTAGCATAGACATGTCTGATGACATAAGGATAAACTAGATCAGGAAGATCAAGGAATGTGAACCAACCACATTGCTCGAAAGTTTCTTTAAAATTGAAAAGTTGAAGACTTTCCCAATTAATTGAATGTTGTGGTTCAACCAGTATTTGTTCATTATAGAGAATATGTATTGGTTCAGGACAGTCTCATTAATGAAGCTAGGGTGACAGAAAGGGTTTTCTTCTTTGGTCATTGGTGGCTCGACATTGTTAGGAAGGAGTTCTAGTGCTTGAACAGAAGGTTCTCCTCTCTTAACTCTCTTTTGGGGTTGTGATTGATTTGGTTGGTCTTCGGCTGGAAGAGGGGGTTGTGAAGTTGACTCCTCTCTTGGTTTCCTTTTTAAGGGTTGCTTCGAAGCCGCTCTCTTGATAGGAGATATGATTCGAAAACAAAATAGTATTCAAGCAAGTTAACAAATGGACACAGTGATCAAGTCGAAGAGACACAGGGAATCAGGAAAGTTTGAAGTCAAAATGACAAGTACAGGAAGGACTTAGAGTACAGAAAGAGAATTCAAAAAAGGATTTGATCTTGTAAGAAGTGAAACACATTCGTATCAAGATATATACATGATTAGAACTCAGATAGCAAAACCTAGAAATTCAGGTTAACGATGCATAGAGATGATATTTTAGGTTTACCTAGATGTTTGAATCCTTGTTTAGGAAGATTTTGATCGCTTTTCAGAATATTAGAGAGCACAGGAGATTTGAAGTTTGCTTGGAGCGAAAAGGGATGAAAGAATATGAAAGGTCATCCTTTGAGAATGTTGCAAAGATGAAGATGGTTAAGGGTGGACCACTATATATAGTTTTCGCAACATCGATCACCCGAAAGAGATTATAGATCGACCAAAATAGTAGGGATTCTATGTTGCAGTCACAGTGGCCGTCCTATGATATTGGTGGATGCCCTATGTTCGAACTAGACTTAAGTCATGATTCAACTTCGATCGTCCGAAGTATGGACAACGGACTTTCGAACTTCGAAATGTCATTAAGGTTTTCAAAACATAGGATGCCCTTAGTTTATAGAGTGGTCGACCGAACCTTGGTATACTACTGATACTGGTCGTCCGAAGATTAACAATGGGCAGTCGATGCTCGGGATTACTAGATATCAACAATGTTTCGGAAGCCCGAAATATAAGGAGTGGACATTCAAAGTTTGTGACCAAACTGATACTTAATAACTTATCATTCACTACCCGAGGTTCGCTATACTTCCATTTAGGGTGGACATCTAGGAGAAGAAATAATGAAAAGATCATCAATGTATGTGTTGTGCAACATAATTAATTTACAACTCCATTGATCGTTGATACTTGTATAAGCAAGTCACCAATAGGCTGAGTTCTTCTTCAAATTCCTAAATCCAACATTTCAATTTCTCTCTTTAACATATTAAACTTGTCTCCTCCCAAAGGTTTTGTGAATATGGCAGCTAGTTGTCTCTCAGTTGGGACACGCTCTATAGAGATGGTTTTGAGTGATACAAGTTCTCGAATGAAGTGATATCTCAAATCAATGTGCTTAGTCCTGGAATGTTGCACAAGATTCTTAGTCATCTTTATTGCACTGGTATTATCACACTTTAATGACATAGTTTCACATGTTTTGCCATAGTCCAGAAGTTGTTGTTTCAACCATAACAACTTTGCACACAAGTCCAGCAGCTATGTATTCAGCTTCAGCTGTGGAAAGGGCAATTAAATTTTGCTTCCTCTAGCCCACGATATTAGTGAACTGCCAAGAAAATATCACATTCAATTAGTACTCTTTCTATCTACTCTACATCCAACAAAGTCTGAATCAGAATAGGCATAAAGGTCAAAAAAGAGAATTCTTATCATACCATAATCCTAAGTTGGGAGTATTATTAAGATATCTCAAAATTCTTTTGATTGCCAGTAGATGAGAATCCTTAGGATTAGCTTGAAACCTAGCACATAGGCACACACTGAACATGATATCTGGTCTAGAGGCAGTTAAGTATAGGAGACTTTGAATTATACCTCTATATAGTTTTTATCTAACTCTTGCCTTTTTCATCACTATCAAGTTTAGTAAGAGTACTCATGAGTCATGGGAGTGGAGCTGGGCTTGCAATCATCCATTAGAAATCTTTAAGAAGCTCCTCTGTGTACTTTCCTTGGTTTAGAAAAATCTCATCTTTAGATTGTTTTACTTTAAAACCAAGAAATTAAGTTAACTCTCCTACTAGACTAATATCAAATTCTAGGTGCATGAGAGTTTCAAATTCTTTACACATTTTGGAATTTGTGGATCCATAAATGATATCATCTATATATATGCGCACAACTAATATATCTTTCTCAAGATATTTCAAGAATAGAGGTGTGTCTACTTTTCCTATGAAAATTCATTTTCAAGAAGAAATGAGTTAACCTATCATACCAAGCTCTAGGAACTTGTTTTAATCCATATAGTGCCTTGGATAGTTTAAACATATGATCCGAGTGTTTTGAGCTCTCAAATCCTGGAGGTTGTTCAACATAAACTTCCTTATTTATATATCCATTTAGAAAAGCTGACTTAACATCCATTTAGAATAATTTGAAATTCCTAAAGCAAGCAAATGTTAAAAGAATCTGAATTGCTTCAAAACGAGCAATTGGTGCAAAAGTCTCATCAAAGTCAATCCTTTCAACTTGAGAGTAACCTTTTGCAACAAGTCTAGCCTTGTTTCTCACAACAACTCCAATTTTATCTTGTTTGTTTCTAAATACCCATTTGGTTCCAACTATGGGATGATACTTAGATCTTTTAACCAAATGCCAAATTTGATTTTTCTCAAAGTTATTCAGCTCCTCGTGCATTGCATTTATCCAGTTTGGATCCTCCAATGCATCATATATAGTTTTGGATTCTATTTGAGATAAAAAGGCAGAAAAGGCACAAAAGTTTCTTAATGACTTTCTTGTTCTCACACCTTCATTTATGTCACCAATAATATTGTCTAGGGAGTGTGAGGGTACTCGTCTACAATCTTTGTGCTCAATAGGAGGCAATTATATTTCTATATCAATTCCTTGTGGGTTTTCCTCATTCACAACAACATTTTCATCATTTGTGGTTTCAATAGGTTGAGGATCCTCCTCCTTATGAGTCAGCTCATTTAGGTCATGGTCATCCTTGTTATCCTTATCCAAGATCTTAACTTTTTCAAGTTGATCAATGACATTGTCGATTTCATTGAAAGTGACATGTATTGATTCCTCAACTACTTGTGTTCTCTTATTATACACTCTATAGGTTTTGCTAAAATATGAAAGGTCGTCCTTTGAGAATGTTCCAAAGATGAAGACATTTAAGGGTGGCCCACTATATATAGTTTTCGCAACAATGATCGCTCAAAAGAGAATATAGGCGANATTATCACACTTTAATGGCATAGTTTCACATATTTTGCCATAGTCCAGAAGTTGTTGTTTCATCCATAACAACTCTGCACACACACTTCTGACAGCTATGTATTCAGCTTCAGCTATGGAAAGGGCAATTGAATTTTGCTTCTTGCTGGCCTATGATATTAATGAACTACCAAGAAAATAGCACATGTCACTAGTACTCTTTCTATCTACTCTACATCTGGTAAAGTGTGAATCAGAATAGGCATAAAGGTCAAAAAGAGAATTTTTATCATATCATAATCCTTAGTTGGGAGTATTCTTAAGATATCTCAGAATTCTTTTGGTGGCCACTAGGTGAGATTCCTTAGGATTAGCTTGAAACCTAGCACATAGGCACACACTGAACATGATATCTGGCCTAGAGGCAGTTAAGTATAGGAGACTGCCAATTATACCTCTATACAGTTTTTGATCTACGCTCTTGTCTTTTTCATCACTATCAAGTTTAGTAAGAGTACTCATGGGAGTGGAGTTGGGCTTACAATCATCCATTCCAAATCTCTTAAGTAGCTCCTTTGTGTACGTTCCTTGGTTTAGAAATATCTTATTCTTAGATTGTTTTACTTGGAAATCAAGAAAGTAAGTTAACTCTCCTACTAGACTCATCTCAAATTCTTTGTGCATGAGAGTTTCAAATTCTTTACACATTTGAGAATTTGTGGATCCATAAATGATGTGATCCATATATGTGCACAACTAATATATCTTTCTCAAAATATTTCAAAAATAGAGTTGTGTCTACTTTTCCGTTTGAAAAATCATTTTCAAGAAGAAATGGGCTCAACCTCTCATGCCAAGCTCTAAGAGCTTGTTTTAATCCATATAGTGCCTTGGATAGTTTAAACACATGATCCGAGTGTTTTGAGCTCTCAAATCTTGGAGGTTGTTCAATATAAACTTCCTTATTTATATATCCATTTAACAAAGCTGACTTAACATCCATTTAGAATAGTTTGAAATTCCTAAAGCAAGCAAATGTTAAAAGAATCTAAATTGCTTCCAAACGAGCAACCGTGCAAAAGTCTCATCAAAGTCAATCCCTTCAACTTGAGAGTAACCTTTTGCGACAAGTCTAGCCTTGTTTCTCACAACAACTCCAATTTTATCTTGTTTGTTTCTAAATACCCATTTGGTTCCAACTATGGGATGATACTTAGATCTTTTAACCAAATGCCAAACTTGATTTCTCTCAAAGTTATTCAGCTCCTCGTGCATTGCATTTATCCAGTTTGGATCCTCCAATGCATCATCTATAGTTTTGGATTCTATTTGAGATAAAAAGGTAGAAAAGGCACAAAAGTTTTTTAATGACTTTCTTGTTCTCACACCTTCATTTATGTCACCAATAATATTGTCTAATGGGTGTGAGGGTACTCGTCTACAATCTTTGTGCTCAATAGGAGGCAATTATACTTCTATATCAATTCCTTGTGGGTTTTCCACATTCACAACAACATTTTCATCATTTGTGGTTTCAATAGGTTGAGGATCCTCCTCCTTATGAGTCAGCTCATCTAGGTCATAGTCATCCTTATTATCCTTATCCAAGATCTCAACTTTTTCAAGTTGATCAATGACAAATTTCATTGAAAGTGACATGTATTGATTCCTCAATTACTAGTGTTCTCTTATTATACACTCTATAGGCTTTGCTAAGATTTGAGTATCCTAGAAAGGGTGCATCATCACTCTTCTCATCAAATTTTCCTAGTTTATTCAAGGTTCTCAAAACAAAGAATTACAACCAAATACTCTAAAGTATAAGATGTTTGGTATTTTGCCATATAACATTTCAAAACAGGTTTTCTTTTCTAAAGGTCTAATCAATACCATATTTTGAAATAACATGAGGTATTAATAGCTCTGTCCAAAAGTATTGGGGCAACTTGCTTTCACTTAGCAAAGTCCTAGGCATCTCAAATAGAGACCTATTTTTCCTCTCAACAACTCTATTTTGTTGTGGAGTTTTTAGTGTTGAGAATTGATGAAGAATTTCATTATTCTCATAGAATTCTTCAAATATTAAATTTTCAAACTCATCTCCATGATTACTCCGGATCTTGGAGATTTTCAAATTTAGTTCATTTTGAACTTTTTTGCAAAGACAATAAACATATCAAAAGTTTCGTGTGGTCCAAGTGAATCTAGAAAAATCATACACAATTACACAAACATATTTCTTACCACCAAGACTTGTGGTACCAATTGATCCAAACAAATCAATATGTTTTAATTACAGGGGTCTATTAGTAGAAATATCATTTTTCGATTTAAAAGATGCTCTATGTTGTTTGCCCAACTGACATAAAGAACAAATAGCATTTTTCTCAAATTTGATTTTGGGCAAACCACTAGCAAGATTATGTTTCACTAATTTATGCATGGCCTTATAGTTTAAGTGTCATAATCTTCTACGCCATAGTTCTATTTCATCATGCATAACATTTAAGTATTTGTGGTTAGACAAATCATCAAAGTCAATCACATACACATTTTGATGCCTAAACCCCATATGCAAAACTTTTTCATTCTTATCACATATCAAGCATTTATTTTGTTCAAATTTAATAATGTAGTCTTTATCACAAAATTGACTAATACTTAACAAGTTATTCTTTAAGTTTTCTACTAGCCATACATCTTCTATACCTACATTATCGAGTTTTTCAATGTTATATTCACTAAGGATTTTCCCTTGGTTGTTATCCCCAAAGGTGACTCTTCCACCTTGTGTTCTTGTTATGCTTAAGAGGTTTTTTTCGTTTCCATTCATATGTTTTGAGCATCCACTGTCAAGGTACCAACTTGTTGATTTTCCTTTGCTCCTTTTGGTACCCTACAAGACAATCACAAAATTTAGATTTTTGGTATCCAAAATACTTTGGGTCCAGAAGTGTTAGTTTTAAGGATCCCCTTAGGAACTCATATTTCTCTAACATTAAGAGAGTTCTCCTAGACATGCATTCAAAATTATAGTGTCCTAAATGACCACAATGAAAGCAAGTAACATTTTTTTACATTTGATTTCCTGAAGTCAGGATAAGTATGTATATTTCGGTTGTGTGTATTTCAATAAGATAAAAACTGGTTTGTATGCATGGTATTAAGTCTACTTACATTCCAATTTGCATGTAAGGGAGTAAATATGAGTGAGAATGTACATAACCATTTCTAGGAGCATGCATGTGAGTAAGTTTTGTATTTCTTTTGTACATGAAGGCATAGTTCCTCTTTTTATTTTAGGTGTAGCATTTTTACTTCTAACATTTGCATTCTCCTTTGATGAAGACATAGTATTTTTCTGAATATGAACAAACTTAGTACTTAAAACAATTTTAGCCTTAATATTAGCAGGAACAGTCCTAGTTTCATTTGTAGAATTAAAAGTGCAAGAAGTTAAGGAACTAGGCAGATTTGGATCAAAAGAGTGTGTGGCTTTTACAAAAGTAGTTCCTTGAGGCACATGATCACTAAAAGCATCAAAACCTAGTCCTTTCTTACTTAAAGGGCTCTTATGTTGGGATAACATTACATCAAGCATTTTTCTACCATAAGAGAAAGTTTCAAATTTGTTTTTAACATCAAGCAGTTCTGATTTCAAAGAATTAATAGTATCAACATGTTTTTCTAAGTTATCATTGTTTGAAAGACCTTGGCATTCAAATCATAAATTTGTTTTTAAAATTCAACATTATTTTCTTTCAGCTTATTGTTTTCTTGAATAAGACTATCATTATGCTTTTTCAAGATAGAGTATGTTCTAATCATAATGTTAAACTCTTTATGTATATCAAACATAATATCTTCCTCACAGTCATCTTCATCATTATCACTATCACTATCATTGAGTGAAGAGAGGATGCCTCATCATTTGCCATGAGGCACAGTGATGCTTCCTATTCCTTTTCTGAAACTGTCTCTTCAAATTCACTATCCTCATCACTTGAGTCATCCCAAGTGACTTTGAGTGCTTTCTTCTTCATGTAGTCTGTGGAGCCTCACTTTGCTCTTCTTGTTCAAAGTTGAACATTCACTCTTGTAATGTCCAAGCTTGTTGCACTCATTGCAATTTATCCTTGACTTATCAGCTGGTCCCTTTTTCTTTGACTCTCTCTTCTTCTTGGAGAGCTTCACGAATTTACTGAGCCTCTTTGCATATAGGGCCAGCTTCTCCCCATTGAAGTCTACATCACTATCCTCAAATTCTACATGTTCATGTTCACTCTCGATCTTCTTAGATTTCAGAGCCAAGGCCTTCTTCCTTGAGGTCGCTTCTTCCTTTTCTTCTTCAAGTGGCATCCCATTGGTTAAGATAGATCCTATGAGATCATCAAAATCGAGCTTGTTCAGATCATGTTGTCCAACGACCACAATTCTCTTCATGTGCCATTTCGACGTCAGGGACCTGAGAAACTTTT
Source organism: Pontederia paniculata (assembly GCA_001647135.1). NCBI lineage: Eukaryota > Viridiplantae > Streptophyta > Magnoliopsida > Commelinales > Pontederiaceae > Pontederia > Pontederia paniculata. The sequence goes on from LTAE01015330.1 coordinate 9,939, forward strand.
TCACTTTTTGAGCATTAGACTTTAGGTCACCCAAGGTGGCTAACCATTCACCATATCATTAAACCAAACTAACATATTATTTACAGATTCATCATGTTTCATTTTAAAAGAATCGTATTGGTGATTCAAAATGTTTAGTTTTGATTCTTTTACCTTTTCTATTCCTTCATGAGTAATTACAAGTTTTTTCCAAATTTCATTTGCATTAGTGCAAGAAAAAATTCTTTTGAATTTTGTTTGGTCTAATGCACTGATGCGAAAAATGCTGAACACGCAAATCAAAATGCTAGCAAGTGCACTAGTCGAACAAGTAATAAAGTGTAAGAGTAGAGTTGTCGATCCCACGAGGAATTATATAACTACCTAATTAGAAATCTGGGCTAATAGGAGATAACATTGGTTTCAGGATTGGTAATTCAGAAAACTAATACTATAACTATAAGTAAAATACTATAACTATAAGTAAATAATAATAATACATATAGGGATGATAACTAGGGCTGGATAATACTTAATTCAAGATAGATACTCAGAATTTTGCACAGCAATCGAATATGAT
>LTAE01015331.1:0-10496 GCA_001647135.1 Pontederia paniculata
GCAAAATATTCAGTGAGAGCATTGAGCGATAGAAAGCCTTAGTTCTCCTTCTGTGATTCGAGTGAAGAATCCTGGATATAAGGGATTAAGAGTTCATGATTGAACTGTAAGAGGTTGTCTGCTTGTCCTTTAGAACAAAGGAGAAGTTTGTAAGGGAGCCTTCGCCCTTGAAGAAGGAGTTAGTGATCTCCGGAGATCTCGGGTGCGAGAAGACCCGAGCGAAGACGTAGACCAGGAGTTCGGCCAAACCTCGTCAACAAACTTTATGATTGTGTGTGTATTTATTTTTCTCTACTCTCTCTCTCCTTTCTACTTGTTTACATTTGCACTTATATGTTTCCGCTAATATAACTCATCTATCGTCAACAAAAGTAGAGAAAATTTTTAATACACCAAGTCACTCCCTCCCTCTTGGTGTCATCTCGATCCTACAAATTATGCAAGCCAAACGTTATTATACACAATATTATATATATCTACCATTTGGTACGATCTATATTGTATGGTAGATATCTTTGGAACGGTATCCTTGTACGGTAGATCACGTTTATCAATTTTGAGGAGGCTTTGAAATGGTGACTTTCTTCTTGTTTTGACAAATTTTATATTTAAATGCCTGATGAATATAGTTAATTGAGTTTGGATATCGATGTCCTAACCACTCTTTATGATAACTTATCATATCCACACTTTAGTCAATTATTCGTAAGCATCATGATCAACATAACGAGAGACTATTAATTATTATCAAAAGGAAAAACTCGAATTAGGAGACTCTCCTTATGTTAATAATCTTTTAACGGAATTACAGTTTATTTCTAACCAATAGTTCGAACCAAAACCTAAGAGATGTATTATAAAAATAAATAAAAGAAATCGATTGTATAAATAAAAAAATATTTAGATCGTGATACTTATATCAAATCCATAGGCTTACTTTTGTAATTGGAAAAAAAGAATATTTAGGCCGAAATTCTTTTATGAAATCTTGATGTACTGATGGTATCAATGACTTTAGGGCCTGTTTGGGCGTTTACTATAACTTTTCCCTGGTTTGAAATCTTTTTAAAAGTGCCTTCCATTGAAAAATGACTTAAAATAATTCAAACGTGTGTTCGGATGCTAGATCTGAATAGTGCAACTACTTGGACAGCATAGAGTGAACCCACAGGTCATTTTACTTCGAGCAAAAACATTGACAAAACGAAGGTCGCATCTCATATTTTTATTACTACGTAAATGTTAATTTATTTAGTCCACTTTTTCATCCAAACGCCACTTTGAAAATTTTTACAACAAAGAAAAATGTAACGACGCTTTTTACTATTACAAAAAATACAAAGTACCCAAAACGGGCCCTTAAATATTAACATAGGTTGTGTTTGGTAAAGCTATAAAGAGCGTGTTCTTGTTAAAAACGACTGTAACACAGAAGAAAGGCTTTTACAATCTTCCCTTAAAGCTCAAAAACAGCATCGATATCTTAACCTAAAGCCGCCGCTGGCGAACTCTGAACGATATAAAACTAAATGGGTCGAGGTGGCAAAGATAGTATCACCCGGATCCATGCTAAGATAGTAACATATGTGATGATGCGTTCTACTTGCAATGCACATTTGATCGCATAATGCACATATGTATAACCAGATACACAATTTTCTCGTGTACCAAAAGAGTTCTCAACAAATTCTAATGTTTTCCTGGAACCTGGATGATGATTGTTTCGGCTGGACAAGATCAGGAAAGAACTCCCAGGTCCGTTCTTGTGTGCAAGTCTTTTGATGCTAAGCTGTTGAACCAGAGAACATGAAAATGATTCCTTGTAGAATTTCATAATCACTTCTGTGAGGTGTAGCACTTAACCTGCACACAAATCGTGCAACAAATATGGGAATGTAGCCCATATAAAGTCATCAACAGCGACGTGAAAAGGGGTACCTGGAACAAGAAACAGGTCAAAATGTTCATGTAAGCAAACTAAAAGAACCTACAAAATAACAGGTCAAGTGAACGAGTCCTCAAATAAAGTCTCATCACAATGCAACAGAAAAATGATTTATACATTGGCAAATGCTTTTTGAGAGCACAGCTCCATGCAAGAATCCGTCGCTTTCTCGAATCATGCATTCCACACAACTGCTATATGAACTATGATGGATAACCCAGACTGCAGTTGTCACCTTTTCAAGAATCATCTTTCTGCAGTCTCTAGCCCTGATATATCTGGCAAGTGTGGCTCCATTAACAGGCTTGCACAACCCAACAGCCATCATCGAGGTGACCTTTGTTTCATCATGAATCACACCAAAATGGAAATCGAAAAGCAAGGCAAGACAATGTATTCGGTGGCTCAATGTGTAATTTTCGTATTCTAGAGGAACTGTCTTAAGGATATGAAGATTAACTTGAAAAAGGCATAATATCTGATTACTAACCTCCATTTCATTTCCAACACTGCAAATCATAAATGCAAATGAACAATGTTAGTTAAATGACTACTTCAATCACTTACTTCTGCTTCAATTGAATGAAGCACATTATACCAGTCAGCACAATGTTCAGACCTGCTATTGCTCAAGCTAAAAAGGGGAGGCCTAATCGGATATCCTACGCTAATAACCTGTAAAATTTTTAACTTTGCTTAGAAAATGGTTAGAAATTACTGAGAAAAGTAATAGGAAAGAGGACTAACCTTGGGATTCGTCTCATGTTATTATTGCTCCTGTTTGTTTTATAAACAACCAAATCAACTCTCTTCCTGCAAATTCTTTCCAGATTTCATGGGTGACATAACTAACATTTTCATTTTCTTGATCAAGAAATGATTGTCCTTCCATGTCACTCTCACTTTCCAGTAAAAGATCTAAATCACCATCACTTTTCCTTATGACTCTAACAGGAGCTTTGGAAGGTGTAACATTCTTCGAAATCATGGCTAAACTTTTTGAATGCTCAACATACTCAGACTGCCCACTAGAAGTGACTGCAGATTCATCAGGTAGCGTTGCGATCAGAACTGTTGTTGGAAGTTCCCCATCTTCTCTTGCACTTTCAACTTCCCATGACGTTACAGATTTTCTCTCAAGATCACGGTGAAGATGAATTGCAGACTGTCCCACCATTCCAGTTGATAAAGATGAAGACTCACGAAAAATAGCTACTGGCGACCAATTTTGTAAGGTACGCAAACAAGCATATAAGGCCCCTGGAACATTATCATAAACTAGAGAGGGCCGTCTGATTTCATCAAGGAATGAAGGTGCTACCTGTAGCCAATTAAAGATTCCAGATCCGTTCAAAAAAAATTAAAGATTCCAGATCTAAAGACAAATTCTATTGAAATAAAGATAAGGATAGATGGGCAAAACTACACAGTATTGCATTAATTTTTTGTATCCAAAACAGATAAATGCATGATGTATTTGTTTCAATACACAGTGCACAAGAGAAAGATGCCCATGAACTGAAAAAGAAAGAATACTCTAGACTCTAAAGTGTCGCACTTATCCAAACTGCTGATTTCCTAATATAATATTGATCCCACACCCAAATATTCAAATATCATTGACTCACAAGAGACCCATCTGGGCCTTTTTCCTGGAACGGATCCTTTGCAAAATTGTCTGTACATGACTCTGACGACGGTAAAGTGTGAGCCCGGAGGTAACATCTGACCCTTTGGGAAATTCACTGTTCAAAATGTCACTGCATGAATGCTGTGGAGGCAACTCAGGTAAAAAGTCAATCCCAGCCAAATGTTGAGCCCACTTGTATGGTCTTGAAGTCCTTTCACCAAAGTACAGTGAGTCTCCAGAATAAATCTTAGCCATCTGCAACAGACACATTTGAGAAAGATCTTTAATAAATCCAAGTATATCTAACTGCTCAGGCAACCTAACTGCTTGATTATTTCTCTAGATTACCTAACTGCTTTATAAAATCTTAATGGAGTTCAGATGTAACACAATCTGAAATTTTATGCAACACTTCCACAAATTATAATCACAATGAAGACCAAGAATTATAAACACAAGATGCATGCATGTTACCCAAACAACAATCAACAATCTAAGACATGATGCACTTGACAGCAATACTAGTATCTTGATTTATCCCCATTTCGCTCGCACAGATGATCTGTCATGTTACCTAGCCATCATTTCTTCTCTCAGAAAAAAGTACAAACAAACTACTGATGTGATTTAAAGTTGTTACCTGCCCTTGAAAGCATAAGGTAGAAGTTACTTTATATAAATAAAAAAAATCATCATGCATTCTAATGTCTCAAGAACCATGTGAACCTGAAGAATGTGCTATCCACTAAAAAGATGTCATACTCAACAATTTTTTGTTAGATCTCCCAAGTCAAACTTGCCTGGTGGGGAAGCTCTGACCCAGTGTCATCTGAAAATAGATTGCATAATATATTAGTATCAAATCCTTCTTCTGCATCTTCAACTCCAGCACACACAACATTTAACTTCAGAAAGTATTCAAACTTTAGAGTGATCAGACTAAGTAGTTTATCCTCGTAATGTTGATTGTCATAAATATGAAGAATGACTTTGAGTGGATGAAGTTGAAGGAGTTCTGCTTGGTCATTGACCACACACTTCCTGGGCAGCTTTCTTCTTCTTTGTGCATCCCTCTCCTCATCCGTGGCATCATCCTCCAATCTGTTCTCATCAGCATTTGATGATACACCTGACAAAGAAAAAATAGAAAGTATCATGGCAACTGCCCATACTACAATATTGGCAATGCACCAAAGAGCATTTAATATTTCTTTTGTATTCAACCTTATTTTCTGAAAATGAATGAAGAAATACTAATAAGTTGCAGCATTGTCATATGGCACCATTCCTATTTATGAAAGGACATTGAGAAACTTCGATACATGATTGTCTTCTACAAGCCAAACAACAATTTTTATATGATCTTCAGCCAGACACGGTATACTAATGTGACAAATACGTTTGACTGGCCTCTAATTCTGTCCAAGCTCAAATTACAAATGCAAATAAGTGTTTCGAAATAAAACAAAGGAGAAAATGGTAAGACCTTGAAGATAGAACACAATCATACTGTTTATATACAAATTTCATATGTGTGTGTGTGCAGGCATGTGTGTATAAGATTGCATTTACATGCTAAAATGAGGTCTGTATCATCTGGAGTCAAAAGTGCATGGATATTGTAAAAAAGAATGGTCATATTTATAGCCAATGTTTTTCTTAAAAGGTATGCGAAACTAATGCTAGTTACCATTTTCCTTGTGCATTTGCTGTAGAGCAAACGTTTGAGCATCCTTTATACTCCCCGATATCTCGATTTCGATCCTCTCTCCAAAAGCCTCCATCTGTGCCAACAATTGTGAGTATACAATATAAAGGGGAGATGGAAGTAGCTCTGCTGAATTCTGCTGCTTGATTTTCTTGGTATGCAAAATTCCTAGTTGTTGTTGCACTGGTAGGGATGCTTTCTTCAGTGATTTCAAATGTGATGGGAGGCTAGAGAGAAACTTTTTTTTGCTCGCAATGTTGTCAATAAGACTTGTCCTATGTTGTTCCAACTTCTCATGAAGCTTGCAAAGTGCTTTCCTCTTGTACAACAGAGATCAAAACACAAATTAGAATAACTATCATATGCAACTGAAAATTGAGAAACTTGAAAAGTCATTACTGTGATGTCTTTGCTTACTTATTATATCAGCAAAGCATAAAATCCACAAGGAAGGACAATACATGGTGAAACATAGCATTTAGAAGGAGAGAAATGATTTATCAATTGACAGCAAAAGCACATGTCAGTGTAACAACGATTCTAGTATACTACGTATCCTGTCAGTGTAACAAAACGTATCCCAAGATACACATGTTTATCAAAGAAAATCATGCTACAAGAACATGTAGATTCAGATAGTGAAAACCTCTCCCCGACATTTCCATGACACAGAACGAACATACACTGAGTTGCCCCAAATATATCAAAATATGCAGTTACACATTGTAAAATCCGCCAGAAAAATATGATAAGAAAAGGCAACACAAACAATGAACTAAAGGTTAGAATCCCTGAATAGCTTATAAAGGAGAACTAAGATGCAGCTGAATACAAGTACCATGACCTAAGCAAATTAATTATACTCTAATTCAAAGGTTGGAGCAAGAAAATTGTCTAGTAAACTACATCAGCATTCATGAAAAAGAAATATTATATCTTGGAAGTAAAACATACTTTTAAATAGGTAATATGTTAATCACAACGACCTAGGATTATGTGAAAATTTCAGAAAACTGGATGCAATAGATGATGTGAAAGAATAAAAACTTTTTTCAAGGAAATTTTTTTGAGGACCGATCCCCGGGCATATGAAATAAGGAACAACAACACCTATTGATAAAGATCAAAATGTTCAGCAGAAAAACATCACCTAAGAAATAAGCAATTAGATGAAGGGGATTCCTTAAACAATCTCAAAGATCAATATTGAACAACTATATGCTGAACATAATTTAAACACAAGTTCTTTTTACCAAAAAAAAAACTTAATTCACTCAATTCTCAATGCAGTGTAGAACGCCAACAATCTCAAACTTGAAATAGAGCATTCCAATGGAAGCATTAAATTTCACAAAGACCGTGCAGAAATAGTTATTTGAAGCGTGGATCATTACTACTCTGAGTTAATCTAAAACTTAAACTTTGCAAGTTTACACTCCGACAATGCTACAACTTCTGTTATCAAAAGCAGTAACAAATTGATACCTGGTGCATCTCAAAGCTAAGCCTCTTCAGCATCAAATCATGCGCTCCATCCTTGGCCAACACCTTCCCCTTGATTTCCTCCGGCGCGCTGCTGAAAAACTCCTCCTCCGGCACAAGCTCAATGTCCGGGTACTTAGACTTGAAATCCTTGCAAGCTTTGATGGCTTTGAGATAGTGGTTCTTCTCGTACATCAAGTTATGAAGTTGGAGCGTCGTAGAGTCCAGAGGCGACTTCGCACGCTCGGTTTCCGCCTTCAAGGCATCCTCTTCCACCAATATCGATCGATTCACCTGCAAAATTTCCACCCAGACCAAATCTTAGCAAGACCTAGAGGCGGAATAAATCAACCAAAACCGAACCCAAAACAGAAAAAAAAAAACGAGATTTCTGAGTAGGGTTTATAAAAATAATCCTAGCTTTTTCGTCTGACCCCACGGAGAGTGATGAGAAGGAGCGACATCTCGGTGATGAGCTCTCGAAGCTCGGATTTGGGACGGCCCTCTTTCTTTATGAAGAGCATCCTCCCGGCGACCTCCTCCATTGCCGCCCGCACGTCATCCAGTAGCTCGTGGGGCGTACGCCTCGGGGCGACGGACTCCGCGACGGATCCAACATTGTCCACTTCCATTTCTTCAGGCGGCTCCGGCAGTCGGCTCCGGCGGTGAGAGAAGGCGAGAGTGGCGATAGAAAACGAGGCGTCTGCGACGGCGTAGTTTTGGCAGACCGTCGTAGTAACGGGCAAGCGAGATGTTCGTCTTAACATGTGGCGCTCGAAGGGTACATATCAACCGTTATTTTAAGCTTATGAAGATATATTGAACGAAACCCCTTTGTAGCGTGATAATATAATTTTTGCATAAAAAAGGAGCGTGGTGCAGACTCACCTCTCGAATTAAATATTAAAAAAATTTAAATTCAAATTTTATCGATGAGATTTACGTGTTTTTTTTTTATTTTCAGTCTTGTCTTTTCTTATACCAGATCATAAACATCTCTTTATAAGCAATATATATTTGCAGAACTACCGAAAGAGATATAATTTTTTGCTCTTATGTTGTTCACTTTTTAAAATCATCATATAAAATTACTATTAATTGAATTGCATAATGTCATCTTTTACAGTTGGTATAAGTTTATATCTAGCTTCGTAATTTAATTATTATATATGACTAGAGGTAATCATTATTTTTCATATTATAATACTTCAACTTTGTTAGTTTCATATGAAGTAATTAATCTATGACAAGGAATTTGATGTAATGACAAATGTATAATAATATGCTTCTTACTACTTATTACTTTAACATTTATTCGTATATAAAAAAATATGATCATTATGAAAGTAACAGTTAAAAGTGTATGATGATTAAATTAGGAAATAAAGACGTGATGCAATGAATTTGTTTTTAATTTAAATATTAAAATATTTTCTTGTGAGTTAAATAATTAAAAATTTTCAATTTGAATTTAATCAATAGAATTTGTGGATCTCTTTATTTTTAATATTTTAGTTTTATTTTTTTATGAGCCAGACACTCCTTTGTTGTGATCGGAAAAGAAAAAAATTGGTTGAATTGAAATAAAACTTTTGAAGGCAAAAGTATGGAGACGATGATAAAGAATGTTGAAGTGACACGGAAAAGGATTATGTCAACATGAAAGATCATTTATGAAGAAAAAGGAAGAGTAATTTTCTTCAATAGTCACTTAAATTTGGTAATTTCTCAATTTGATCCCCCAAATTTAATTTGTAACGGAACGGTTCCCCAACTTTATAATATTTTTGATGAAAATCTCTTTTACCTAATAACACTAGTTTGACAGTTTCAAATTAATGTGTTGGACGCCTACAACCATCAGTGAAACTAAAGTAGTAAATGTGGCAAAACTCTCAACCGGTGACATGACATTATTGTCCACATGTTTTTGAGGAAAAAAACCCTTAGTGCCACACGCTTTCGGGTGATCTCCATCTGTTGATACCAAAACATTCTCTTTTACATCTTTTACAGCTCTAGTGAGATGCTCTCTCTCTCTCTCTCTCTCTCTCTCTCTCTCTCTCTCTCTCTATCTCTCTCTCTCTCCCCCCCTTGTGGCGCTTCATCTTCTCTCTTGTGTTTCCTCCAGGGCTCTTGCAGGGGACCTCGTCGATTAACCTCTGGAGCTTGCATTTACTTGCAGTGCCAACTTCAGCTAACAACAAGCAAATCCAATCGGCTAACAAAAGTTTGTTCTCTTATTTATGTCAACAACAGTTAATACTTGACCCCTAGAAGGCTTCTTTAAAAAGCATTTGTCAAGGAAAATAAATGGTCTACTCTCACGCATGAATGCATCACACAAAGCCTTAACGTCGATGTATATCCTCTCCATTGTTCATTAACCAAAAACTCATCATGGTGCTACCTAGATTGGCCCTTAATAGTTCAACCATATATCTATACAACATTCTAACTTATCAACAGCATCACTATGAATCTTGGCTAAGACTATTTGTTTGCCCCTCCATGCAATTATTCTACTAGTGTATAATATAGATCCTTTTTTACTAGATCAATAAAACTTTGTATTCCCACATTGGAGCACTTCTAAATATGTCTTCATGCTTTCTACCATGTGATAATCGTCTTATCTTTGAAAGTAAAGGGTGATGTCGTGATCCTTCAATCACATCCGTCAAATTTCGCAATCACTCTTTTATTATCATTTTTTTTGCAAAACAAATTGCAAATCTACTTATGATACTATATTCCTTGCATTTTGGCAAAAATCATATTTATTGCTAAATTTCATGTCAAGTTTAAACTCTGAATTATTTATATCTCTCTCAATGTTGAAAGATCGATATCTAGACTTTTTAACATCATTTTTGGAGTCAGTTCCTAAAGTTGTATACACTGCATTCGATTCTTCATAATCACTTTCTCCTTCTACTTGGGCTATAACATTTGTGTCGTCCTATGTTCTTGTTGGCACAATGTTTTCCTTTGTCTCTCGTTGTGCTTTGTGTTTTGCTATTAATCTTGTCTTTAATTCATGTTCTTGTTTCTTCCCTATTGTATCTAATCCTTCCTCGCCATCATCTATGTCATAGTCTTCCTCCACAAAATCTTCAAATCTCTCTTCTTCTTGTGTCACATGTGATTGGAATCCATATGATGTTAAAATACATCAAATGGATTGCTCATGGAGTTCAATTGTGTTACAATTGAACTGCTAGCTTGTTCAATCTCATCAGCTTGTAAGAATACCACTTTGTCTGCATTTATTTAATTCATATGCCATAAATACAAGTCAACTTCATCAACTTTTGAAACAAATCAACACATAGCTAGTACATTTAAATCAATTTCAAGTTTTTACAATCCTGCTTGCCAGTCATTTTTGTTGAATCTAGGATCCCTAGAATGTTTTAATTGATCACAAATTTATAAGTGAACTCAGTCTGTACTAATGAACTTGTTTGAGTTGATTTATGTAACAAGACATAGTCAAGTTCAGTACAGCGATCGACCTGAGCTGAAGGAATGGACGACCACTGCACACGTAATATATATCATGAAGAACCATATGTGTGCAGTGGGCATCCTAAGGATATAAGCGGTCGACCAGCATCAGAGGAATAGAGCATGTGAGTAGTAGCAGAGCACAAACGGTCGACCAAAAATATAGAGAGGTCGACCTGTATTAGAGTGGAGTGTATATGAAGGAGGAGGCACAGACGGTC
>LTAE01015335.1:0-10495 GCA_001647135.1 Pontederia paniculata
CTCGATATGAACTCCCTTCTAATACTGGTCGACCTCTTCATATCTTTGGTCGATCGTTTATGCCTCTGCTCTCCATTACATATATTCTCCCTCTGATGTTGGTCGACCGCTTCATATACTTAGGATGCCCATTGCACACATGTAGATCTTCTTATATGATTACGCGTGCACTGGTCGTCCATTCCTTCACCTCAGGCCGACCACTATTCTGAACTTGAATATGTCCTGTTACATAAATCAGCTCAACAAGTTCATTAGTACAGACTGAGTTCACTTACAAATTTGTGATCATTCAAAACATTCTCGGGATCCTAGATTCAACAATGGTCAGATCAAAATGGGCTTGGATCAATTCGGTTAGAAAACAAATGTAGTATTATATATCTCATACGACCATATTCACATATATTGCCAGATCAAAATATCATCGGGTAGATGTCATAATAGAGGTGCATACCCGATATAACCATACCCATCAATACGGCCAGATCGAAGACTTGTCGGCTATCCCGATATGGTTATATTGGCTAATACGGGTCAATCAAAATTTCGTTGGCTAAATTTCATTACAGACATGTGATATGGCCATACCCTCCACTACCTAGGACCATATTGAGGCTTATATATGCTATAATATGAATGTTAACTTTTTTTAATGTTCTACACATGATTTTCTCTATAATAGTTGGAGAGTTTCTATGCCCCTATCCATTATTGGGTTACCTACCCTTTATGATTATCAATCCATCAAACTCATAAATAGTGAACAAGTCACAATATAAAAACTCAAATACCAAGGGTTATCGTGGTATATCTGATGCATTATTGTTCATTGTTATCGTTCATTGTCAAAGATTTGATTCGTCCTTCCCTAAAAGAACACTTATTGTGGCTCGGTCTTCTATTGACCATTGACATTAGGTTATATTGTTTGCATGACATACCATATAAAAAGTGAAAATTTCTTTCTAACAAAGTAATATATTGAAAATTTTGAAAAGAAACTTCCATTGATTTGAATAATGTTCACAAACCAGAGTTATTGAACTATTGAATCATTGAATCGTATTAAGTCATTGAATCACATTGAGCTAATGAAGTACATTGAATCATGCATTGAACTATGGTATGAATCATATGGAACCATCAAATTGCACCTAGCTATCGGATAGTAGTGAACTATCAAACCCCGATAAGCTGCATCTAGCTTGACAATGAATATAAGTGTTAACATTTGATTATTGATATCGGTTTGGTACAATGAATCTCATCGAAATATAGAATCACATGATTGCGGTCATCAAATGTCATTACGATTATTTTTCCCCAGATATTATATTGTTCTAACATAAAGTTCATTTCATTGTTATTATGTTGTTTATCACACATCTAACCTTCATATATCACAGGACAATTGCCTCTCTTGCATTTGATTCCTGCAAGTGCAGGTCAGTGATGAATGGTCTAATGGTGTGCCGCGATGATGCTCAGGCGACTACATGCACTGGACTTAGGGACCCTTTTCTTTTAGATATTTTATCCTTTTAGTTGATTTTGGTCTTTAATAAGAATGGCACTATCCACTCCATATATTATGAGACTCATGTATTTCCTTTGTCTTAAACTTTCACTTGTAAACTACTTTATATAGTCTCTTGACCTCTAGTCTTTTGTATTATAATATTACTTGGACTCGTTCACCTTTCATGAAAGTTTTTATTTTAGTCTTGTTGAGGTGTCAATTCATTTGACCAAAGTAGTCAAGGTTTTAGTCAAGGAAATGTATCGAGTAAACCTCTAGAAATAGTTATTGCCATGTGGTGAGGATCACTTTTGGGGGCGTTATATTTATGGTATCAGAGTCTAGAGTTATGACTCTTGTGATGTCATAAAGTGGTGTAGTATTAATGGTCCATGTGCAAAGCTCGAGCAGTCGCCACACCAGCTATCATAAATTTCAAATAAAACCAATTGTATTGTTCACTAAATGTATTATGATGTATGAAAATACAAATGCCTCTTAGACATGTATTGACAACACATGTAGTGGAGCTAAGGCCACCAGTGGCGCATGAAGGGGCACAAGTGGTCCTAAGAACACTAGCTCACTAGAATCGTGGATGAGGTCGAGACCACAAGGAATCATTCACCAAAGGACAATCATGTTGGAGAGAGTGAATCAGCTTCGTAGCAACCGTTATTGCAAGCACAATTGGTACAACTGCCTCGACAAGAGCAACCATAACATGTGTTCTCAAGGGACACCATCCAAGCCTTTCTCAAGCTATTATCTCCTCATTATGACGGTGTAGATTATTTCTGTAAGGTGGAAAGATTGATTGATTTCATGGAGATACCTTTAAGTTGATGAAGTGCTCAGAGTCTCGTAAGATTCTTTATGCTACTCACATGCTCAAGGAGACAACACTGGACTAGTGGAAGACAATGCAGACCACCAAGTTTAACAACCAGGAGAACATTCCCCGGGAGAGCTTTAAGGAGACATGTAAGCATGTTATTCACCCAAACACCTGTATAGGAAGAAACATAAAGAGTTTCTACAATTGAAGCAAGAAGTTAAGTCTATTGCTGAGTATCACATAGTTCATCAAGTTGGAGCGATACCGCATAGTGAGGTTGGAAGAAAGGGAGATGAAGGGCAAGACTCCCACCAAGCCTTTCAAGCAGAACTAACCTAGGAGGAACGATCGACACCAGTTTAGAAGAAACGACCACCGCAATCATTGCCCTATACCATATCCACCCCGTAAGGCCCCACGTTAGCCACAACCTCGAAGACAATTGTCATCCCTACCACCTCGCCAACAACCTCAGTAGTATAATAAGGCTCCATGTGTGCATTGTCGATGCACACACGTTGGAGAGTGTCGTAGAAGGACAAAAACTTGCATTCATTGTGGACTACATTGACATTATATGCGAGGCATGCGCAAGTTTCAGTCAAGGAGGTCAAGGACATGGAGGCCCATGTGGTGCCAACTCTTCGGTCACAGCCGTGTGTTCAACAAGAAGACAAATGTATCACCTAATGACAGTGATGTCATTATAGGTTCTTTACCTATAGTTAGTCTTTTATCTACCATATTATTCTATTCAAAAGCTTCGCACTCCTTTGTATTTGAAGCTTGTGCCTTAACACTTAGTCCACCATTAGAACAAATGACATGCGCCATGAAAGTGAGCACACCAATGGGAATAATCCATACTATGAAGTACATCCTTGATGTACCAATAGATGTAGATGATAAGGACTTTTCTTTTGACCTCATTGTTATTCCTATGAGGGATTATGATGTCATTTTAGATATGCACGAGTTGTCATACCATGATTCATCAATACTTTGTAAACACAATAGGAGCTCATGACAGAGTAATGGCGACCATCAAGCAAACCACTCCAGTAGAAAGTAAGGTGGCAGTATCAGGCATCAACGCACAAAAGATGCTACAAAAGGAATGCCAAGGCTTATTGGCAGATGTGGTCAAGACATATTTTCCTTCAATGGATCTTCAACAATTGGAGATATTTTGGGGCTTTTCAGACATCTTTCCAGAAGTCATCTCTAGATTGCCACCAAGACGAGAGAACGACTTCAACATCAATCTCCTACCAAGAACGACATCAATCTCCAAGGCACCCTACCCCATGGCACCAGGAGAGATGTTAGAACTCCAAAAGAATATTCAAGAGTTATTAGAATGAAGGTTTTATCCGACAGAGCATCTCCCCTTGGGCGCACTGGTCCTATTCGTCAAGAAGAAAATTGCGTCTTTGCATTGACTAACCGATCTTGAATAAAGCAATGGTAAAGAACAAGTACCATCTACCACACGTAGATGATCTATTGACCAACTATCAAAGGTATACGTGTTCTCAATGATCGATCTCAGGAGTGGCTATCACCAACTGAGAATTACCGAAGGAGATGTATCAAAACAACTTTTTGGTCAAGATATGGTCATTTTGAGTTTTGGTCATGCCATTTAGACTAACAAATGCTTCGGTAGTGTTTATGAATTTAATGAACATGGTTTTTCAACAATACTTGGATCAATTTGTGATGGTGTTCATGGATGATATTCTAATATGCTCGTCCAATTCACAACAACATCAAAACACCTCAAAATTGTATTAGAAACCTTGCGACAACACAAACTTTATGCCAAAGTTATCCAAGTGTGAGTTCAGGCTCAAGGATAGAATGTTCATTGGACATATAGTCTCACAACAAGACATCTCAGTAGACCCAACAAAAATTGAAGCAGTGACCAACTGGATAATTCCAAAGAATGTTATTAAGATTTGTAATTTTCTAGGTTTTGCTAGTTATTTCATAATGTTTATTAAGGATTTTTCTAATATCACAACACAATTCAAAAAGTTTGATGAAGTAAACAAAAAATTCATTTGGTAAAAAAAGTGTGAGCATAGTTTCCAGGAGCTAAAGATGTGGTTGGCCACTACACCCATACTCACCATCCCAATTGGTAGTGGCAGGTATGTGGTGTACAATGCCTTGTTGTGTTCGAACGCAGCACGACAAAGTGGCCTATGTTTCAAGACAACTGAAGAAGCATGAGGTCATCTATCTTTCACATAACATCAAATTGACTGCAATAGAGTTTTTCTTGAAGATTTAGAGACATTATTCTTATGGTGAGACATTTGAAATTTTCAATGATCATTATAGATTAAAATATATCTTTGATCACAAAGATTTGAACATGAAACAATGAAGGTGACTCGAGTTTTTAAAAAAAACTGTGTTTACTATTAATTACCACCTGGGTAAGAAGAACTCTGTGGCAAATGCATTAAGCAGAAAATAAGAAGGCTCACCGACTTATTTGACACTATGTGAATATGAGGTGCTAAAAGAATTCAATGGATGTAATCCCAAATTTGATAGAAATGGAGCATTGTATAAGATACATCAAATTCAACTGTCTCATCGACAAGATTATTGCAGCACAACCGTAGATCAAGAATATCAACATTTAATTAAGAAGTGTCAACACATATCACATATTTCAAAATGACCGTAGATAGAGGGATTAGATATAGGGATCACTTATGGGTCCCTAATGATGCATCCCCTCGACGAGAAGTTCATGATGAGTGACATAGGCCAGAATTCACCATTCATCTTAGTAGCATCAAGATGTATAAGGATGTACAACATAATTATTGGTGGAACGACATAAAGAGAGAAATAATTGATTATGTCTCCAAATGTTTGATGTGTCAACAAGTAAAAATTAAACAACAAAAGCTTTATGCATTACTGAAATCATTGGAATTCCATAATGGAAGTGGAAGAATATTATCATGGACTTCATGTTAAATTTGCCTAGATCGGAAAAAGGACATGATGCAATATTGGCGATCGTTGATCGACTAATGAAGACAACTCATTTTCTTCTAATCAAGTGGAAACATTCTGTGAAGAGTCTGATGGATCTTTATGATAAGAAAATTATTCGACTTCACAGGATTCCAATTTCCATAGTGTCAGATAGAGATCCACATTTACATCAAGATTTTGAGAAATCTGCATAAGGCATTTGACACTAGGTTGAACTACAGTACAACCTTTCATCCTCAAATAGATGGTCAATCGGATAGGGCCATCCAAATATTTGAGGATATGCTGAGAGCATGTGCACTGGAGTGACATGGTAGCTGGGATGATCACTTGTCTTTGATCAAGTTTTTCTATAATAATAGCTACCGTTCGAGTATCGGGGCCCTTTTTGAGACCTTGTATGGGCGCCCTTGTCGTTCACCTGCCCATTAGGGTGAACTAGGAGAAATGGAAGTTGTGAGTGAGGAACTAGTGAAACAAGCAGAAGAGTACACGATAAAAAATGAAACGACAAAAAGAAGAATGAAGGTTGCTCAAACTAGACAGGAGTTATGTATATACAGATAGACATAGCATATTTTCAAAATAGGAGATCAATTATTGCTGAAAGTTTCTCCTATGAAGGAAGTCATGAG
Organism: Pontederia paniculata; assembly: GCA_001647135.1. NCBI lineage: Eukaryota > Viridiplantae > Streptophyta > Magnoliopsida > Commelinales > Pontederiaceae > Pontederia > Pontederia paniculata. The sequence continues at coordinate 6,023 of LTAE01015335.1, forward strand.
ATTCTGTAAGAAGGGAAAGTTCAACCTTCAATATGTGAGACCATTTGAGATCCTAGAGTTGGTTGGTGAAGGGGCTTATATATTAGCACTACCTCTATTGTATGGACGAGTACACATCGTCTTTCATATTTCCATGCTCAAGAAGTATCAACATGACGATGTCAATATTATTATAATTGAAGAGCCAGACTTGGGAGATGACTTAACCTATGCAGAATACCCAACATAGATATTAGAGTACAAAGTTCAGAAACAAAATAACAAGAAAATACCACTAGACAAGGTAGCTTGGAAATTTCATAATGGCAATGAAGCGACATGGGAACTTGAGTCCGAAATGCACAAAGAGTTTCCACACTTGTTCGGTAAATTCCTAACTCATGCAAAATTCAAGGACAAACTTTCTTAAGGGGATTATAATGTAACTCCTGAAAAATTGTTTCTGAAATTAACAACTAAGGAAATAATGCCCATGAATCCCATTATGACCACTATTCCCCTTAAATCTCTCCCCACTAACCCTCCCTCCCTCTCTCTCTCTCTCTCTCTCTCTCTCTCTCTCTTTCTCTCTTTTAGAGAAAATATATCTTCCCTTTTTTCCTCTCTTTCCCCCTCATTCTCTCTCTCTCTCACAATAATTTCTGGTTATCTCTTCTTCTTGACAATAGATGGGTGAGACTCCATTTTCATTTTTGTTCTTCTTGGTTTGCCTCTTTTGATTGTGGAATGTTGCAATAGGAGACCAACGTACATAGTAGAAAAGGCTAAGGAGGACTAGGATATCAACGACAATTTTTTTTGCCCAACAAGGTGTGTTAAATGGATCCAAAACAAGGGATTATATTTTTGCTAGTTTTAATGTATATATAGAAGATCTGATCTAGTATTTGATCCATTAAAAGTCCAAGTTACAAATATCTATCAAAGTAAAGTTAGTCCTTTCTTTAATAATCATTAAAGTCTTTATATGGTTTCAATTATAGTTTCATTTCATTTCATTTCATTCTTCTCACAAATTGTCAAATTAGAATCATATCTAGTTGTATTGAAAACAATATGGGTTGTATTGGAGAATGCCATCAGATCAAAATGGGCTCAGATAGATCGATACTACCATATCAGCCAATACAGTCGAATCAAAATCTCATCAGGTAGAAAACAAATGTAGCTGTATATATCTAATATTATCGTATTCGTGAATACGATAAGACTGAAATTTCATTGATAGAGGTTCATACCTGATACGGTCGTACCCATGAATACGATCAGATCGAAAACTTGTCAGCTAGCCCGATATGGTTGAATTGGTCATACGAGTAGACTAAATTTTTGTTGGCGTGCATAGGTCCCCCCATTTCGGGCGGAACCTATTGAGGTTTATATATGCTATATTCGAGTGATTAACTTTTCAATGTTCTATGTTTGATTTTCTTTATATCATTTTGAAGCATTTTATGTTCCTATCCATGGTTTATTGGGTTACTTACCCTTTGTGATCCTCAATCCATCAAAGTCATAAAATAGTGAATAAGTCACCAGATAAAAAAGTTGAAAACCGAAGGACACTATGACATACCTAATGCATTATTGTTCATTGTTATCATATAAGGACTTCACCTAAGTGGGTGATTCATCCTTTTCTAAAGAGGGCACTTATTGTGGCTTGATCACTCACTTACCAATGATATTAAGTTGTATTGTTTGCATGTGTACCTTATAAAAAGTGAAGAGTTATTTCTAATGAAATAATATATTGAAAAGTTGAAAAACAACTTCCATTGATTTGAACAATGTTCATAAAGCAAAGTAATTGAGCTATTGAATCATATCGAACCATTGAGAGGTATTGAATTATTGAACCACATTGAGCTAAGTACATCGAATAATTGAACTACACCTAACCATTGAATCATATGGAACTATCGAATTGCACTAGGTTGTTGGATAGTAGTGAAATATCGAATGCCGATAAGCTACATCTAGTTTGACAATGAGTAAAATTATTGACACGGATTATTGATATCAGTTTGGTATAATGAATGTCGTCGAAATATCGAATTGCATGACCATTGTCATCAAATGTCATTATGATTATTTTTCCTCAAATACTATATTGTTCTAACATGAAGTTCATTTTCATTATTATTATATTATTATCACACATTTGGACTTCATAGTTCATAAGAGAATTGTCTCTCCTGCATTGGTTCCTGTAGGTTCAGGTTAGTGATGGATGGTCTGATGGTGTGCAACGACAATGATCAAGTGACTACATGCACATAGACATGGAGACATTTTTCTTTTAAATATTGAATCCTTTAAGTTGAGCTTGGTCTGTAATAAGAATGTCATTATTCCATTTTATATATTATGATACTCATGTATTTCCTTTTGAGCTTGGTTTGTAATAAGAATGTCATTGTTCCATTTTATAGATTATGAGACTCATGTATTTCCTTTGTGTTCTTAGACTTCCACTTCTGAAATACTTTGTATAGTCTCTTGACCTCTAGCCTTTTGTACTATAATATTAGTTGGACTCGTTTACTTTCATTTGTAGATTTTATTTAGCCTTGATGAGGTGTCAATTCTTTTGACCAAAGTAATAAAGGTTTTAGTCTATCTAGTAATACCTCTAAGGTAGTCATTGTCATGTGGAGAGTATCCCTTTTGGGAGCATTACAAGTTGTGACACCTTGCCTTATCGGAGGGAGCGTGTGGGGGAGGGATGTGGTGCACCTCCTATTCTCCTCCTCCTCATTGGTTTCTTTTGGATTAATTAAAAGAACCATAACTTTTAATATTTTTTGTTGCACAAACCATAAAAAAATAATCATTAATGCAAATGAAGTAACAAAAGTTGGACAAAATTCAACATATACAAGGGATTGAGAAACAAATCGGTGAAAATACCTAAGAGGTTTAAAGTGAAATCGTAAACAACTCCTTGTCGCTTAAGAATATCTCGAATTTGATTTTTATACACAAAAAAAAATTTAGAGCCTCATCCACTACAATTAATTAGACATATAACTCGAGTGACACTAGATTAGTCAAATTCGATAGTACGTCGAGATTTCAACCCATGGCAAGTGCGTTTAAAGCGCAATTGGGTTGGACTCATTGCTGCTTTTCGATTATTAAGGTAGCAAAAAATACAAATCAGCGCAAGTTGAAAAATATAAATTTACAAAATATAAAACTACTTCATGTTAGATGTAAATAATAATTCAAGATGCATAAAGATCCTTATGGAAATGGGAAATACAGTTTGAACATATGAATATGAAGAGAGAAATAAGGATGTAGAATGTCAAAATTCCAAGTACAATCGTGGTAAAATAATCCTATGTTTAATTTGAAGATTGTATTTAATGATCAAAATTGATATTTATTTGCATGATAACTAGATTATTATTCAATTGATATATAGAAACATGGATTTGATAACTTAAACACAAACAATTTTATCAAACTAAGACATCAAATTATTCCAAAAAATATAGTAAGAATCAAATTTCATTATTTAGCTCTTTGATATATGACACTCAATCTCACCAAATCATATTATAAATTAAAAAAACATGGACTACTCTTTCCAAATTCTACATTCATATGATTTTGACCCCACAATCATCCACATCATTTTTTCCGAAAACAAAAGTTAAAGACATATCATCATCAATAATAATTGTAGCACCCGACAATTTCAGATGATTAAAAAAATTATAAATAAAAAGATAAAGTAAGATAAGATATGATATGATTAGGATTTGGAAAATGATAAGGGTCAAAATCAAATTATTGTAATATTCCTACTCCTAATCAAATCAATTTACAAGGGACCCCTAATCATAAGCAAACTCCTAGACGTGGTTTTCTTTCCTTATAAATAAGATCCAACAACTCGTAATTTTAAATAAGTAGAATTAATTACTGAAAGGTCCAATGCGGGTCGTGTCCATCCTGGACGCAGATCCTGTTGCTGCCGGATCACAAAATAAGGAAGAGAAGGTCCTGTTGAATCTAGGATCCCGAGAATATTTTGAATAATCACAAATTTATAAGTGAACTCAGCCTGTACTGATGAACTTGTTTGAGCTGATTTCTGTAACATGATATATTCAAGTTCAACACAACGGTCGACCTAAGCTAAAGGAATGGACGACCTCTGCACACGTAATTTATACATGAAGAACTTTATGTGTGCAGTGGGCATCCTAAGAATATAAGCGGTCGACCAGTATCAAGAGGATTGACATGAAGAGGAGAAGCAGAGCATAAACGGTCGACCAAAGAAGAAGAGAGGTTGACCGATAAAGGGGGAGTGTATATGGAGGAGGAAGGCACAGACGATCGACCAAAGATGTAGAGCGGACGACCGATAATGAAGAACAGCGGGAGATCAAAGGAAGACCGGTCGATCAGAAATGAAGAGCGGACGACCAGAGAAAAAGGGCTGAAATGAGGAGG
>LTAE01015336.1:0-16289 GCA_001647135.1 Pontederia paniculata
CTTTAATGTAGAGTATATATTGTAATCCCAAGAGTCTTGGGAAGTAACTTTGGCTAACTTTGGCAAACTTTGACAGATATTGTGCGAGCGAGTGAAAACCATAGTTCCCCTTGTGTGAAGGGTCCAAGAGCTCTTGAGAGAAATCTGTAAGAGGTTGTCTCTTTGTCCTCAGTGCAAGAAAGGAGAAGTTGTAAGGGAGCCTTCGCCCTTGAAGAAGGAAATAGTGATCTTCGGAGATCTCGTGGGAGAATACCGGAGCGGGAACGTAGGCAGGAGTTCGGCCGAACCTCGTCAACAAATTTGGTGTTTGTTTGTGCTGTTTGTTTTCCCTCTACTCTCTTCTCTCTGTTTTGTTTATATTTGCATATGTGAGCTTCCGCTAAGATAACTCATATAGATTAAGTAAAAGAGAATAAGAAATTTAATAGACCAATTCACCCCCCTCTTGGTGCCATCCAGATCGTACAAGGTGTTCCCATTTCCATTCTGAAATGGGTAAGGGCTTGAGAGCACCATAAGGCCTTTGGTGTTCCCCCTTCACTTGTTGGCACACTATGCATTTTGAGACATAGGTGGACACTTCTCTTTTCATATTATTCCACCAAAAGCTGCGCTGCAAATCTTTATACATCTTTGTACTTCCTGGGTGGATGGAGAACTCTGATATGACCCTCATCTAGTACTTCTCTTCTCAACTCTTCCTTGTTTGGCACCCAGAGACGTTCTTTATATCTAATGGCACCATCTTGGGAGAGCTTGAATCTTGTATCTTCCTTCTGGCATAGCTTGCTCATGTGATCATACTCTTCATCTTCTTTTTGTGCCTTCAAGATTTTGTCTACCAGGTCTAGTTGGATTCCCAGATGGGACATCAATACTGCTCCTTCTCTGATGATCTTCGGCTTCCATTAAACAATGTTGTCAATCATGTTCCAGCGCTTCACACTTAGGCATGCTAGCTTGCCTTCCCATTTCTTGCTTAGAGCACCAGTTACTGAATTTGCTTTACCTGGGTGGTAACTGATAGCAAATTCACAATCTTTTAGGAAATCTAGCCATCTTCTCTGTCTCATATTCAAATCCTTTTGAGAGAAGACATATTTGAGGCTTTTGTGGTCAGTGAATACCTCAAATTCTTCTCCATACAGATAGTGTCTCCATATTTTGAGGGCAAACACTACTGTTGCTATGTCTAGGTCATGGGTTGCGTAGTTTGCTTCATGCTTTTTGAGTTGCCTTGATGCATATGCCACCACTTTGCCATGTTGCATCAAGACACAACGCAGACCTGTATTACATGCATCTGAATACACCACATAGCCTCCACTTCTTGTTGGGATTGTCAGTATAGGTGCAATGGTCAATCTTCCCTTTAGCTCTTGGAAGCTATCTTCACATTTTTGAGACCATACAAATTTGGTAGACTTCTTTGTCAGGTTTGTCAAGGGAGAAGCAATCTTGGAAAAATTCTTGATAAATCTCCTGTAGTACCCTGCTAATCCCAGAAAGCTTCTTATCTCTGACACATTCTTTGGCTGCTCCCAGTTGGATACTACTTCCACCTTGCGGGATCCACCGAAATCCCTTCCTTTGAGATGATATGGCCTAAGAACATAATTTGGTGGAGCCAAAATTCACACTTGGAGAACTTTGCAAAGAGTTGATGTTGTCTCAAAGTCTCCAATACTATCCTCAAGTGCTCTTTGTGTTGTTCTTCACTATTAGAGTAGATCAGTATGTCATCCACGAACACAATGACAAACTGATCTAGGTATGGTCTGATGACTCTATTCATGAGGTCCATGAATGCTGCAGGAGCATCAGTTAGTCGAAATGGCATTACAAGGAACTCATAATGGCCATACCTGGTCCTAAAGGCCATCTTGGATACATCATCTTTGGCTACTCTCAGCTGGTGGTAGCCACTTCTTAAATCGATCTTAGAAAAGACCGAGGCTTGGGAGAGCTGATAAAAAAGATCGTCAATGCGAGGCAGTGGGTACTTATTCTTTATAGTAGCCTTGTTCAGCATCCTATAGTCGATGTAGAGTCTAAGGGATCCATCTTTCTTCTTGACAAATAGAACTAGTGCGCCCCAAGGTGAGACACTTGGTCTAATGAATCCTTTTTCTAGTAGTTCTTGATTCTGCATCTTCAGCTCCTGCATCTCAGCTGACGCCATCCTGTAAGGAGCTTTTGAAATTGGTGCTATTCCCGGCATGAGGTCGATGTGGAAATCAACTTCTCTTTCTGGTGGTAATCCAGAAATATCATCTGGGAAGTCATCAGGAAATTCCTTCACCACTTCGATTTGTTGCATGTCTTCGGTTGGTGACTCTACCTTGGTTACACAAGCTAGGTAACCTCTATAGCCTCTCTTCAACATCTTTACTTCTTTTATCGCGGACACCAGCACCTTCATGTCTTTAGTAGGGATGCCTCTCACGGTAGCTTGTAGTCCATCAGGTGTGCTGATCTCGATCTTCTTCTTCTTGTAGATCATGTGAGCATTGTGGTAGGACAGCCAATCCATACCTAGAACTATATCATAATCTTTGACTCTGGATGATGATTAGATCTGCTGAAAAATTCTTTCCTTCTATCTCTATGGGTACTTGGGAAATGTATTGGTTAGTATAGATGACACCCAAGGGAGCTGAGATGTCTAGGGTGTGATTTGTTTCTTGAGCATTTATCTTTATCATAGGAGCAAATCTTTCAGAGATAAAAGAATGGGTTGCACCAGAGTCAAATAGAATGTTAGCATAATGGTTGGCTACCAAAAGGGTACCTTGGATAACCTCCTCATTGCGGTGCTCAGTCTCTTGCAGATTGTAGACCCTTCCAGGCACTAGTGTAGTAGGGCCTCCTTCCTTGCGCCGGTCTTGACCACCTTTCTTCAGATCAGGGCAGTCCCTGATGTAGTGGCCCACCTTGCCACATTGGATGCAGGCGCCTGTCTTGCGGCGACACTCTCCTGGGTGAAACTTCTGGCAGTAGGGACATGGGTCCCTATTCTGTTGCTGTTGTCTAGGCTGCTGTTGTTGCACTTGTTGATGTTGCAGGGGTGGTGGTGTTCGCCCATCCCTAGGGGCATATGGCCTCGCACGATCATTCCGGCGATGGTCTCTTCTGCCAGCAACTCTGCTTTGTTTCCTATTGTCCCACCTGGATTTGTCTCTGTCATCACGTCTAACTGGAGCTCTTTCCTTTTGGTTGTGTAAGTAGTCATCATACTCTTTCTCCAGCTCAGAAGCTAGTTCAGCTGCTTCATCTAGGTTCTTGCAATTTCCTCCCATTAATTTAGTCCTTAGTCCTGAGTTCAACCCTCTAACAAATCTTTTGGTTCTATCTTTATCAGTCTGCTGGAGGATGCAGTATTTCTCCAAGCGGGTGAACTTAACCAGGTATTGGGATACAATCATCTTTCCCTGTGTCAGCTGCAGGTACTCTTCTTGTTTCTGGCCTCGCATATAAGTAGGAAAATAGCGAGCTCCAAAAACTTCTTTAAATTCTTCCCAAGTAATGTTGGGCTTGTCAAAAAACTTTGTGATCTTGGTGGTCTTCCACCAGTCCTTTACATCTTTGTCCAGTCTATTGGCAGCATAGACTATCTTCCTATTCTCAGCACATTGCATTTCTTCGAACACCTTCTCCAGCGTTCAGCCTTTTCAAAGTCATCTGGACCGTCGAACTAGGGAGGATGTAACCTGAGGAACCTCTCAATTGTATCTTTGGAGCGTTCCCTCGTTGGTACACTGGAGGATCTAGTGGCATGAGTGTTTGAGTTGTCCTCCCTTCTGGAACTTTGAGCTGTGGATTCTCTTGGAGCTTGCCTCAAGCCAAAGCGAGGGCGACGAGGAACATGAATAGTTCTTGGAGGCATCTACATATATATTAGTCTTTCATAAGATCATTTGAAAATATGCCTTTCATAAAAATAAAGCCTTACTTGACATTCCTGGGGGTGGAGCGGGTGTTCATGATGATTGCATATGGACCTTAACTTAATTTAGAGACAGCTAAAAAGTGTCTCTCCTTAGGCTCTGATACCTTACTGTAACGCCCCCAAAAGCTTACCCCAAACCCATGCTTGGAGGGCTTCTAGAGATGTTACTCATACATGCTTTGACCTACTTGACTTTGCTATGACTCTCTTGGTCAACATGATACACATAAAAATATGCGGAATTTTGAAATAATATTAAAACTCTTTAATGCGGAAGTCTTAAATTAAATAAAAAGGACTAAAGTCTCATATCCAAAGACAACTAGGACTCATCATAAAATCCCAAATAGACCATTACATCAATGTTTGCTAAAATATGAAGATAAGATAACTAAACAGACTCAGTCGATGCCATGTGCAATCTCCATCTAGCCAAGAACCACCACGCCCTCCACAGCACCAGCGACATCCATACCTAAGCTTGATTATCTGCAGGATCCAGATGTAGGGGAGGAAAACCTCCCGTAAGCTTTCGCCTAATATGTAAGGCTCATATAGGGTAAAAACAAAATACAATAAAATAAAATGCTGGAAAAATAATCATTTACCTTGCCTTTGAAACATATATATAAATATAAAAATATGAAAGAATAATCAATCATAGACATGCACAATCAATCATAACATTATCATAGGCAGACACAATCAATCATAACATTTGAGCATCCATCATCTTATTAATTCTCAGGACCAAAAATGTCCTCCATTTTTCTTTTGCTTTCATCTTTGCATCTTTTCTTACTTTCTTTCATTCTTTCTTGAACTTTCATTCTTTCTTGCATTCATTCTTTGCTTTCATTCTTTAAAGTTATATATTAACTTTGTTTATCTTTGAACTTTTATATCATGTGAAGAGCTCTTCATCTTTTAAGGGAGCTTCATGGAACTTTCATGTATCATGGTCAGTGGCTGTACATCACCACGACAATCCTACATGGTGGGCGGGCATTCCTATATGATGGAAGTCCCAGATTCGTAGCACAGGGTGAAGAGTCCTATACTACAGGAACAGTGGCTAAGTGTTTTGCCTTCACCGCCATGGGATTTCACTATTTTGCCTTCAGCTACACCCCCTGTCCCTATCTTTAACTTTTGTTCTTGCTCCCTTTGACAATCACTGCACATGAAGTCCCATAACTTTCATCTTTTATCTTGCTTCTTTTAACTTCCTTATCTTTTATTAAGGCTTTTAATCTTTCTTTAAGATAACATCCATTTTCAATCATAGGAATATCAATATAAAATTTGTCAGCAGGAAAATAGCTCGCGTCGGTGCAACACATCCCGCGTCGGAAAAACACAACCCGCGTCAGACTATAACACAGTCCATGTCAGAAAAACACAACCCATGTCGGGAAAACACATTCCGCGTCGGGAAAACACAGGCCATATCGGGAAAACACAACCCGCGTCAGGAAAACACAGCCCATGTCAGGAAAAACACAGCCCATGTTGGGAAAACACAGCCCGCGTCGGGCAACACAGCCCACGTCGAATCAACACACCCCATGTTAGGGTGATGCGACCGCATTTAGGGTTCTTAGCCAAAAATATTCTTTTTTTTTGAATTAGGAACATAATTAAAATGCTGTAAGAAGTCTAATCATCATACTTTTTATTATTAAAACCAATAAACCTTTGCATTCTTTAGAAAACATAATTCTTCTTACTTTTCATAATAAAATAGGTAGAGAAAAATTAATTAAATCTCCTACTAATTCTAAGGCATGATCTCTATCAATAATCCTTAGCATAAAATATGATCTTCTTTACTTTCATGAAAATAATAAATCCTGTAAAAATAAATAAATTCTTTCCCTCCAATAAATCCTAAGGCATAAATTTCTATTATTAGGATTTTCATAAAACTTAAGGGTAATAATTCTAATCATCATGAATAAATTATTCAAAACATCTAGAGAAATAATCAAATTTCTCTAATAACCTTAAGGCATGATTTTTATCAAAAATCTTATCGTAAAGATAATCTTTCTTTCATGAAAATATTAAAATAGGGAGAGGTAGATAATCTCATCTCTCCTATAAACCCTAAGGGTCCCTTACATACCTTTTTCGCTTTCCTTAGGTTTTTCTTTATTCTCCCTTATGCTTTAGATTCCCCTTTGCTCTTCCTCCACTTGGATCTCCTCTGTTTGTTCTCCTACATGATCCCTCTAATATAAGGCCAAACCATAGAGAAGATCATAAAAGATAAAACCAAATTTTTGTCTTACCTTGAGGCCTTGAGGGAAGAGGGAGAGAGACGGGAGAGGGAGAGAGATGGGAGAGGGAGAGAGGTATCCTGACGGCTTAGAAATATTATGAGGAGTTAGGGCTTGTTTCTCCTCCACATATGAGTATATATAGGGGTAGGTTAGGGTTTTGGAGGAGTCCTAACTGAATTAAACTTTAACTTTTAATTTAAATCGGATTAAATCCCATGCGTCCGTCAGGAGAGTGAAAATGGGTCGTGTCCCTATAGGACACGGTCCATTTTGTCATTATTTTTTCTAATTAAGTATGGGGTATTACATTGGCTCATGGGTCTACGTAGACACATGTCATGCCGGGATTTTAGCATGCATGTATAATATGATTAATATTGTTTAATAAAATTTTAATTATTATTTTTTAATTTAATATAAATGACAAGATGCTACTATTCTTCGGTAACCATCAGATTCACGATCCTTGTACTCCGTAAAGTTTAATATGAATTCAAGTGAAGACACCAATAAAGTTTTTCCCTCGCCCTTTCTCTCTCTTCATTTCTCTTAGCCTCCACAAAATTTTCGCCGATCCCTCATCCCTGATTCTTGTCTGTTACACCTTTACCTCTGCCCTTGCTGCGATACCTCGTCCGCAATCCCTGTCCGCCGCACCTCGTCTGCCCCTATTGTGATCCCTCGTTTGCACCTCGTCCGCAATCCCTCATCCATGATCCTTGTCAATCGCACCTCGTCTGCGATCCTTGTCCGCCGCACCTCATCTGTGATCTCCATCCAACATTACCAACATCTTGTCTGATACATTTCTATGAGAAGACGAGATCAGCAACCTCGTGACCCATCCACCCCGTCTTCTTGTTGCCACTGCTCCATTCAACCATCGGTGCCCTCTATAGATTTAGGCACATCATTTATTTGATCCATTAACTAACATCCTAGATGTCCAACCAGCAGTTTGTCCTTCACGATTCTTCGATATTAAGGGTTGATACTATTAAATGCGTCTGTATTATGATGCATGCAAAAATATACATATTACATGCATCTATTTCATATTATTTTTCTAGTATTTTACATTAATTCATGCATTATTTCAGTTGTTTCAGTTGATATTTCATTCATGAGTCAGATTCTACCTAAGTGTTATATATGGTTAATTTTCAGGGAGATTACATCAATTTATGGCAAATACTTCAAATAAAAGATTTGACCGAGCAGAATCAGAAATTAAAAAGCCAAAACGGCCTGTGTTCCACCAAAACGGTCTGTGTTCAACTCATTTACGAAGTTCAAATTTCCATCATGCCAAAACGGCCTGTGTTAAGTCAAAACAGGCTGTATTCAACATTGAAGAAAAAGTCACCGTGTTCACACCATTTTGGATCAACATCGACGTCCAAGATTGCGCCACGTGTCATCATCGCAGAGAATCACCAACCGTGCTCAAAGTCGTGTTGGACTCAAACTTCAGTCAAAACGGATTGTGTTGGGATAAAACAGCCTATGTTGTCACCGCACATGTCGGTTCGCCGATCCGATGGCTGTTATCAATTCTTATTCGATTCAAACTCTTACCAATCGTGTGATGCCAGGCCTCACCTCCGAATTTCACCTATAAATAGGCCTCTATACATCAAACTTGGGGGTGCAAATCTAATAGCATATATTTCTCACAAGACAGAAAAGAATCAGAGAACTCCTCATATTTTCCAAATTTTTCAAGAGCTGAGAAGCCATCATTGAAGGAGAAGCCTTGAAGCTGGATTGAAGATCTAGAAAGCAGTAGGATTCTGCAGATCTGTTTGTTTTTCTAATCATATTTTTTAAGGCTTAGAATCACCTTGTTAGGAATAATTTCTGTTAAACCTTATTTAGTTTGTGATTTGATACTTTTCAAGTTTATTGAGTATTTTATTAACTTTAATCGAAAGATACTGTTAGTATTTACTCTTAATTAATTTTCTCTCGGATTTCTGCGACTTACGTTTTCCGGCGAAGTAAAACGGGCTGTGTTCATCTAACACGGACCGTTTTCACCTCTTTGTCATCGTTTTCACTTTTTCATAGCCATATTTTCATCTGCCCGGACGCGGTCTGTTTCGGACGCGATGCGGGCCGTTTTCCTGGCGTATCTCTGTTCGGTCGTTTTCAAGTGTTTGGATTCTTAGTTGAAAGATTTATGTCTATCTGTTTCCAAAATTCATAAGTTGTGGGTTGCTATTCACTCGAGAGAGGTCTAGCAATTTACGATTAGATTTTATTACGTTTTAATTTAAATTGATTTAGGTTTAACGTTTTCACGTACTCCTGATTTAATTTAAGATTAAAATAGTTAAGTCATTCATTTCCGGAGTCTTATATTTTTAAATCAATTCTTCCACCATCTAATATTCAAACACTTTAATTGAATTGATATAGAAGATAATATTGTGAAACAAAATTTTAATCCTAACAAACTAAATCTTTTTATCTTTTNCAAAGGTGTTATTTGGAACCTTGGTGTGTCCGGGTAATTAGATCAGTAGGGGTTTATGCCTGGTAACCTAAGGCCAACTGGTCTAGGATCCATCGATTGAAAGCCTGCTACATGGACCACCTTGTGCAATATGACTAAACACTAGAGTATTCAAATCATAGCTGAGTTCAAAATTGAACTTAAATTAAAAAAAAGAAAAAAAAGTTATGAAAAATTTGAATTTCAATATTTAAATATTTAAGCTCAATTATTACTTATGTTTTCAACATTAATGCTTATATATGATTAACTATATATGTTTATATTACATGAGGCTAGATTAGAAATGTTTAAATATGTCTGAGTTCAGGACTTTTACAAAGCCGGGATCCTTGGTTTGTGGATAGATACTTGGCGATAGTTGTGCAAAAGAACAATAGGAGGAAAGTATTGGTTGGTAGGATGGAAGCCATGTCGGATTCTTTTGATTCTTGAGCTTTGTCTTTAGTTTTTGCTTGGGGACAAACAAATATTCAAGCTTGGGGATATTTGATGCATGCAAAAATATACATATTACATGCATCTATTTCATATTATTTTTCTAGTATGTTACATTAATTCATGCATTATTTCAGTTATTTCAGTTGATATTTCATTCATGAGTCAAATTCTACCTAAGTGTTATATATGATTAATTTTCAGGGAGATTACATTAATTTATGCCAAATACTTCAAATAAAAGATTTGATCGAGCGAAATCAGAAATTAAAAAGCCAGAATGGCCTGTATTCCACCAAAACGGTCTGTGTTCAACTTATTTACGAAGTTCAAATTTCCATCATGCCAAAACGGCCTGTGTTTAGTCAAAACAGGCTGTGTTCAACATTGAAGAAAAAGCCGCCTTGTTCACACCATTTTGGATCAACATCGACGTCCCAGATTACGCCACGTGTCATCATCGCAGAGAATCACCGACCATGCTCAAAGTCGTGTTGGACTCAAACTCAAACTTCAGTCAAATCGGGCTGTGTTGGGATAAAATGGCCTGTGTTGTCACCGCACATGTCGGTTCGCCGATCCGATGGCTGTTATCAATTCTTATCAATTCAAACTCTTCCCAACCATGTGATGCCAGGCCTCACCTCCGAATTTCACCTATAAAAAGGCCTCTATACATGAAACTTGGGGGTGCTAATCTCTAATAGCATATATTTCTCACAAGACAAAAAATAATCAGAGAACTCCTTATATTTTTCAGATTTTTCAAGAGTTGAGAAGCCATCATTGGAGGAGAAGCCTTAAAGCTGGATTGAAGATCTAGAAAGCAATAAGATTCAACAGATCTGTTTGTTTTTCTAATCTTATTTCTTAAGGCTTAGAATGATCTTTATTAGGAATAATTTTTGTTAAACCTTATTTAGTTTGTGATTTGATACTTTTCAAGTTTATTGAGTATTTTATTAACTTTAATCGAAAGATACTATTAGTATTTACTCTTAATTAATTTTCTCTCGGATTTCTACGACTTACGTTTTCCGACGAAGTAAAATGGGCCGTGTTCGTCTAACACGGACCGTTTTCACCTCTTCGTCATCGTTTTCACTTTTTCGTAGCCGTGTTTTCATATGCTTGGACGCGGTCCATTTGGGACGCGACGCGGGCCATTTTCCTGGCGTATCTCTGTTCAACCATTTTCAAGTATTTGGATTCTTAGTTGAAAGATTTATGTCTATCTATTTCCAGAATTCATAAGTTGTGGGTTGCTATTCATTCGAGAGAAGCCTAACAATTTAGGATTAGATTTTATTGCGTTTTAATTTAAATTAATTTAGGTTTAACGTTTTCACGTACTCCTGATTTAATTTAAGATTAAGATAGTTAAGTCATCCATTTTCGGAATCTTATATTTTTAAATCAATTCTTCCACCATCTAATATTCAAACACTTTAATT
The DNA here is from genome assembly GCA_001647135.1 of Pontederia paniculata. Taxonomy (NCBI): domain Eukaryota; kingdom Viridiplantae; phylum Streptophyta; class Magnoliopsida; order Commelinales; family Pontederiaceae; genus Pontederia; species Pontederia paniculata. The sequence goes on from LTAE01015336.1 coordinate 10,645, forward strand.
GAATTGATATAGAAGATAATATTGGTGAAACAGAATTTTAATCCTAACAAACTAAATCTTTTCATCTTTTTAAATCTTTTCTTTTATATTTTATCTTTTATCTTNTTAATTGAATTGATATAGAAGATAATATTGGTGAAACAGAATTTTAATCCTAACAAACTAAATCTTTTCATCTTTTTAAATCTTTTCTTTTATATTTTATCTTTTATCTTTTCTTCTTAATTTCTATCTTATCTTATCTCTCTCTAAATTCATTGCAAATCTTAAATCAGATTTCAAGATAAAATTTTAGAATATAAACTTCATCAATTCTCGTGGGTTCGACACTCTTCTCATCATTTTATTACTTGTGTGACCAGTATACTTGCTGAAGTTTTAGCGTGTGATTTTTCTCATCATATTAAGCATTGATACTTTAAGGATACAATTATATATCTCATTATTATATATTATAACGTAAAAGACACATTTATATGCGTCATTACTATGTGTTCATAATATAAGGATATCTTTAACTATGTTATAAATAAGTGTCACTAACATAAGGACACCTCTAAATACGTTCTTAATAATTGTCGCTAATATTATGGCACAAATTTTCGTTGCTAACAAGTGGCCGATAGCATAAGGATGCTTTACTTACGTTCTTGGCGAGCATTACTATCATAAAGACGAAATTTAATTCGTCATCAACATTGCTATTATAAGGACACTAAATTGTGCCAACATCAAGCATCAATAACTTAAAGACATTATTCAACGTCACCTTCAAGCGACTCAAGTATCAAGCGTCCCTAATATAATGATAATATTTATGTGTCCTTAGCATAAGGACACTATTATTGTATACATATAAATAATCTCAAATGTAAGAACAATTTATTAATGTAACGCCCCCAAAAGCGCACTCCGTCACGTGGCAGAATGCCCTCCTGAGAGTGCTACGATATACATGCATATTTTGACTTTAATGTTGACTAGCAAGACTGGTCAATAAATTGCGGAAATAAATAAGACTTTTAGAATCCAAAACTCTTTCTGTAACATAAAAAAAATTATGCGGAAGTCTTACATCAGCTAAATTGTCTCAAAAGATAACTATAACATCTAGATAGAAAATCAATAACAACTGGATACCAAGACTGGTCAATAAATTGCGGAAATAAATAAGACTTTTAGAATCCAAAACTCTTTCTGTAACATAAAGAAAATTATGCGGAAGTCTTACATAAGCTAAATTGTCTCAAAAGATAACTATAACATCTAGATAGAAAATCAATAACAACTGGATAGCAAAGACTAAATGAGAAACAATCACTAAGGACCATTAGACATGTGCAAAGTCAGTCACCACGAGTATCAGTCGTCGCAGACACCGCCATCATTCTATAATTGCAGACTATTCACCTGTAGGATCCAATACAGGGTAAAAGAAATATCCACATGACCTATGAAGCCCAGTATATAAGGCAACAATAGATAAGCATAATTTGATAAATAGAAAATAAGAATAAACTAATGATATAATCAAAAGATGAATTATTCCTTTCTTTTCTATACTTAGTTTATCTTTCATAATCTTGATCATCATACTTACTTCCATAATCTTTGCATGCTTTCATACATCATACATCATCTTTAACTTTTTTGCATCTTAACATACTTTCTTTCATATTTTGCATCAAGAGTGAGCTATGACTAATAGTCAAACATCAGTCATCCTAAGCATACTTTAAATAAGGAGTAAGTTACGGCTATGGCTAAATATCAATTATTCCACATCATTATCTTTAACTTTCACTAATCATCTTACTTTTTCATCAATCAATCATACTTCATCTTTTATCAATCAATAATCATCATCGATAATCTTAATCTTATAATGCAATATGCAAATGCAATATTTAGACAAAGTGATTATCTTTGACTTATCTCATTAGTGACTTTGAAATGATTTTGAGGGTAGCTTTGGTGACTTTGAATTATTCATGAGTCTTGGAGGTCTTGCCATAGGTCAATGGGGGTGCACAAACCATGACCACATAGGATGCTCGAGAAACCCTTTTGTTGTAAGGCGGGAAGAAGCCAAGCAATAAGAACACCCCTTCATGTGTTTCACATTACCGCGTTCTCAGAACTTTAATGATATATGATGACCTCAAAATTTAATTAGGTGAAGGATGATTGCCCTTTATCTTGTCAACATAATTAATCCTTAACATTAGAAATAGGGTTTAAGGGAGGTGAAACACCCCTCCACGTGTTTCACCGTAGAACATTCATATGATCAATCATCTATTTCTAAATTTATGGTTTAGATTAAAATAACCAAAAACCACCTAACTAAAACAACATAACCATTTTATTTCTTCTTTTAAATCTAAATCATAGATTTAAAAATGGACGATTGAGCATATGGGTGTTCCATGGTGAAACACAGGAGGGGTGTTTCACCTCCATTAAACCCTTAGAAATAAACTATCATCATAATCATCTCAGTAGCGTCGATACGGGCCGTGTCCGGCACAGACACGGTTCGTGTTCGATGTTGGTATGATGGTCGAACACGTCGCTTCGGCGAGATGATGCGGGCCTTGTCGGGTAAAGACACGGTCCATTTCCATCTTTCCATAATTATTTCATTAAAATAAATCTCTTAAGACGCGTGTCATTTTTCGGACCGTGTCCGTACTTGAAAGCGACATCTATTTTCTTAATAAAATAATCATAACAATCAACGCATTAAGGCAACATGAGTCACGTTCTTCATTAACCCGAACCATTTTCATGACCGTAACTATCTAGGGTTTACTATTCATCTTCTTCAGCCAATGCAGACTTTGTCCGGTTCAAGGCGGGCCATATTACATCTTTATTCTTCAATCATTATAACATAATACTTTATTCCGAAACACGGTCAATGCGTCAGGTGATGCAGGTCGTATCCGGTGCATCAAGGTCGCGCTCCATGAAACGACGGTGCTAGGGTTTCTTATAGTCAAGGCGAGAATCATATACAGGGTGGATGCAATCCGTGTTTTGCCAACACTGCGGCATGTTAGGGTTTGCGCCGACAACACGACATCAACTCGACGGAACGCGGGCCGTGTTTGAGGTGACGCGGTATGGGTTCTGTCGACGTACGCTAATTTAATTTAGATCAGATTGGCATGCTTATCAAATCCCTAATTAAAGCTGAATTAACTATTTATCCAGATGATTAATCATATATTAAACAACCTAATCATCATCATATTAAATCATAATAATCTAGCATGAATTCTAACATGCAATTTAATTATTATGACAACCTACCTATTGGGATCCGCCTATTTACATACCGAATCCTGTAGGGTTATTCTTCGATCTTCTACTACGTCCTCTTGATCTCCTCTACTGCTCCTGATGTCTTTCACGTTCTCCTAAGAGTTGGGCATAGTTCTAGGATGAGAGAAGGGAAAAAGAGAGAGAGAGAGGAAAAATCCTAGAAAAGAGAAACCTTACCTAAGACATGGTGAAAGAGGGAGAGAAAAGAGAGGGATGCTATGATGGCTTGGGCAAAAGAATGAAAATGTCTCCTCCTCTCATGTCTATTTATAGGGGTGTGGATTAGGGTTTTTCTAGTTTAATTCAAACTCTAATTAAACTGAGATTTAAACTAACTAAATAATCTTATTTAATTAATTCTTAGAATTAATTGGTTAAAATATTTGAATTTAAATATCGAACTTAGTATTTGAATTTAAAATTTTGGTCTGCCACTTGGACGCCCCAACATGGTTCGTGTTCTATTCGAACATGGCCCGTGTTGCAATGCAACACAGTCCATTTTGTGTGCGAGATTTTACATAATAAACCTCTTAAAAAAAGAATTCATCCTCGAATTCAGGACGATGGTGAGGCTTATCAAATAATGCTGAAAATTCATTGCGAATCTCGGATTCCAGCTCCCATGTCGCTTCACTATCTCGGTGCTGACTCCACTCCACTTTCTTGTTCCCTTGGCACTATAGGCGACGCTCTAGGATCTTCACTCCTCGTAGGTGAGGTCCTCCTTCAGGTTGGGCTTTTCCATCCTGATGATGTTGGCGCCATCGTGCTGGTATTTCCTTAGAATTTATATGTGGAAGACGTTGTGTACTCGCCCGTAAGAAGGGAATAGTGCTCGTCGACATGCTGCTCATTTGCTGAATCTCATAAAGAGGGTTGAGCTTACCTCATTTGCTGAATCTCATGACACCCTTAGTTGGGAAGACCTTGAGCATCACCTTGTCTCCCACTTGGAAAATCTGCTCCTGACGTCCTTTATCAGCATAGATCTTCTGTCTACTCTACGCAACCTTCATTCTCTTTCTGATGAGATTCATTCGGTCAACATACTCTTGTATTATTTCTGGGCCAATCAGCTTTCGCTCACCCACTTCGCTCCAACATGTCAGGGATTGACATGATCTTCCATAGATAGCTTCATACAGGGCCATGCCGATACTTGAGTGGTAGCTGTTGTTGTAGGAAAACTCAATCAATGACAGGTGGTCATCCCAGCTGCCATGTCAATCCAATGCGCATGCTCTGAGCATGTCCACCAGCATCTGGATTGTTCTCTCGGGTTGTCCATTTGTTTGTGGATGGAACGTTGTGCTGAAGTTCAGTCTAGTCCCAAGGGCATCTCTGAAACCATTCCAGACTCTGCCTGTGAATCTTGGGTCTCCGTCAGATACTATGGTCACTGGAATCCCATACAACCTTATGACTTCTCTGACTCTTAGTCCATCAGGCTCTCCATCGATTATTTTCATTTAATAGGGATGAAGTGCAAACTTTGTGAGTCTATCCACAACTACCCAAATGACATCATTTCCTCACTTGGATCTGGGAAGGTTGGTCATAAAGTCCATAGCTATATGTTCCTACTTCCACTTCGGGATGCTCAGGGGCTTGAGCATATCATATGGCCTCTGATGTTCGATCTTAACTTGCTGACAGACTATACATCTGATCACATATTCAATAATTTCCTTCCTCATATTATTCCACTAGTAGGTCCGTTACAAGACTTTGTACATCTTGGTACTCCCCGGATGGATGGCGAACTCTGACTTGTGTCCTTCATTCAGCACCTCCCTCCTGAGTGCTACATCATTGGGGACTCATAGATGACCTCTGTATATGATCCCTCCATCCACAAACATGATGAAGTCTTGAGCTTCATGGCTGCACCTCTTGCGCATATGGTCGAACTCTGTATCAACTGCTTGGGCAATGATGATTCTATTCACCAAGTCCTATTGCACTTGATGAACCATCAATGTAGCTTCGGTTTTGCTAGGTCTTGCGTTCCACATGATTATATCCTTTAATTGATGTTGAATCTAGGATCCCGAGAATATTTTGAATGATCACAAATTTGTAAGTGAACTCAGCTTGTACTGATGAACTTGTTGAGCTGATTTATGTAACGGGATATATTCAAGTTCAGAGTAGTGGTCGACCTGAGTTGAAGGAATGGACAACCTGTGCACGCATAATTTATATCAGAAGAACTACATGTGTGCAGTGGGCGTCCTAAGTATATGAAGCGGTCGACCAGCATCAAAGGGAGAATACATGTGATGAGGAGCAGAAGCACAAACGGTCGACCA